>JBBBDQ010028951.1:0-11378 GCA_037127315.1 Ascarosepion bandense
AAATAAGATGAAAGAAATACTCGTCAAAAATGAATAATTGCCAAGGCTTCATCTAAGAAATTCAGACAACTTAAGACTATTACTACTTGGTGGAAAAGCAAGAGAAATAAGATGAAAGAAATACTAGTTAAAAATTAATTATTGCTAAGGCTTTATATCAGGTATCAGCAGATTTTCTTGACAGAAGTTTGAGGAATAATAATACAGGTTTTTAATTGTCTCCTAATTCAAAAACCTTAGTTCTTAATTTTTTTTGTGCCATAAAAGGTTTTGTCTAAACCAACTTTCAGATTCTAAAATATCTCCTCCCAGCTACCATCTTGTTATCCCTGAGATCAAACCAGCATCCTGACAACTGGATGCAAATCCCCCCCCATACCCTATTTGGGTAATTCGTTAGGAATTGTCTGTGTCTGCTGAATGTTCCGGGCTTTCCAAAAGACACGTGTCAGTCAGCAATATGTGCTGGAAAAGAATTACCAGGTTTATCTATATCAATGCTCTCTGTCGAGCTTTCTGTCTTCTAGGCTGCCATGGAGACAAGACTCTGTGAGATGAAGAGAATCTTTACTTGTCTTTCCCTTGCAAAGTTGTTGCAAGGAGAGCTGTTGGGTGATGAATGCAAAAACTCGTCTAATAGAATTGGTTAAAGCATGGATAGTTTCTTCTGCTGGTTTTGACAGATGAGGAATTTGTTCAAGCATGGCTCAGCATGTTGCAATGATGACACTATTATTATTATTCAAATTATGCTATTTAGAAGGAAGGAAGGAAGGAAGAGAAGAGTTTAAAGTTGGAATTGATGATTAAGAAGGAGAATGAAAATGCAAAGAGAGGAGAAAAAAAGAAGAGAAAAAGAATTGAAAGAGAAAATGATGGAAATCTGGGTATGGGGAGGATGATGGGAAAAAGAAAAAGAAACAAGGAAAGAGAAAGTGAAAAAGAGAAAAAAGTTTGGGTGTTGCAAAAAAGAAGAAAAAAAGGAAAAATAAAGATAGATAGCGAGCAAAAATGAAAAAGAATGAAAGTATGGAACAAGAATGATAAAAAGAGAGTGAAAAATAGGAATGATAAGTAAAAAAGAAAGAGTGTCAAAAAAGAGAAAAAGAATAGAAGTCTGGATTAGAAGACCAAAAAAGAAAGTAAAAAAGAAGATGGAAGCAAGAAATAAAAAAGAAAAGGAGGAGAGGAAAAAAAAAGTGAAGTTGAAGGAAAACAGAGAAAAAGAAAATGGAAATCTGGTTAGAAGAAAGGAAAGAAAGAGGAAATGAAGAAAACATGAAAAAGCAAAAAGATGGAGATTTGGGTTTTGAGAACAAGAAAGAGATTGAAAAAGTAAAAAAAGAAACAAAAAAGCAATAGAAAGCAAAATGAGAGGGAGTCTCTGTGAAGAACAAGAAAAAAAAGACCCATTTAAATAGAGGAAGATTGAAAGTCGGAGAGTGAAGAAAAAGGGAAAAGAAAGCAGTAAAAAAAAGAATGAAAAGAAAAGGACAAAATGTCAGCCATGCTTGGAGAACAAAGAAAAAGAAAAGAATGGAATCAGAAAGAAAGAAATGAAGACAAAAGAAAAAGAGGGATATATAGCATGGGAAAAAAGGAGAGAAACAGAGTCAAAAAATAAAGAAAGAAAATGGAGCCTTAATAATGGGGAATGTGAAGGGAAACAAAGAAAACAGAAAAAAAGATGCATGTATGAGGGGAGGGGGCTTAAAAAAAAGGAAGGAAGAAAAGAAAAAGAATAAATTATGGCAAAGACTGGGATAGATAGATAGATAGATAGATAGATAGATAGATAGATAGATAGAGTCAGAAAATAAATAAAGAAAATGGAGCCTTAATAATAGGGAATGTGAAGTGCGTTGTGGTACAGTGAATATTGGCTTGGAATGAGAAACTGGGGAGCCGAGTTCGAATTCCAGTTGAATCCATTGCATTCACTTACGCACAAATACCCTTGGGAAAGGTATTAATCCGTCTCTTCCCTCCAGTTATGGGTTAAATAGCAGGACAGATTGGGTTCTATAGCCTTGGTTGGCAACCAGTCTACCACAAAAAGCAATGGCAACCTACTGCGGGATAATCTTCTGCCCAGTCAGTCATGTCTCGAAAAAGACATGATCGCCCAAGCGTGTTTCACGTATGGCACTTAACTGACTGATGGGAAACTAAGAAAACAGAAAAAAAATGCATGTATGAGGGAAGGGGGCTTAAAAAAAAAGGAAGGAAGAAAAGAAAAAAGAAAACCTGGCAAAGACTGAGATAGATAGATAGATAGAGTCAGAAAATAAAGAAAGATAATGGAGCCTTAATAATAGGGAATGTGAAGTGCGTTGTGGTACAGTGAATATCGGCTTGGAATGAGAAACTGGGGAGCCGAGTTCGAATTCCAGTTGAATCCATTGCATTCACTTACGCACAAATACCCTTGGGAAAGGTATTAATCCGTCTCTTCCCTCCAGTTATGGGTTAAATAGCAGGACAGATTGGGTTCTATAGCCTTGGTTGGCAACCAGTCTACCACAAAAAGCAATGGCAACCTACTGCGGGATAATCTTCTGCCCAGTCAGTCATGTCTCGAAAAAGACATGTTCGCCCAAGCGTGTTTCACGTATGGCACTTAACTGACTGATGGGAAACTAAGAAAACAGAAAAAAAATGCATGTATGAGGGAAGGGGGCTTAAAAAAAAGGAAGGAAGAAAAGAAAAAAAGAAAACCTGGCAAAGACTGAGATAGATAGATAGATAGAGTCAGAAAATAAAGAAAGATAATGGAGCCTTAATAATAGGGAATGTGAAGTGCGTTGTGGTACAGTGAATATCGGCTTGGAATGAGAAACTGGGGAGCCGAGTTCGAATTCCAGTTGAATCCATTGCATTCACTTACGCACAAATACCCTTGGGAAAGGTATTAATCCGTCTCTTCCCTCCAGTTATGGGTTAAATAGCAGGACAGATTGGGTTCTATAGCCTTGGTTGGCAACCAGTCTACCACAAAAAGCAATGGCAACCTACTGCGGGATAATCTTCTGCCCAGTCAGTCATGTCTCGAAAAAGACATGTTCGCCCAAGCGTGTTTCACGTATGGCACTTAACTGACTGATGGGAAACTAAGAAAACAGAAAAAAAATGCATGTATGACTGAAGGGGGCTTAAAAAAAAAGGAAGGAAGAAAAGAAAAAAAGAAAACCTGGCAAAGACTGAGATAGATAGATAGATAGATAGATAGAGTCAAAAACAAAGAAAGAAAATGGAGCTTTAATAATGGGGAATATGAAGGGAAGCAAAGAAAACAGAAAAAAGATGCATGTATGGGGGGGCTTAAAAAAGGAAGGAAGTAAAGAAAAAGAATATAATCTGGCAAAGAGAGAGAGAGAGAGAGAGAGAGAAAAAAAGAAAAAAAAAAGAAGTAAAACCAAGCAAAGAAAAAGAGCAATACATGCCCTGTAAACTTTGATACCTTAAAAAAAAAAAAACTGCAATATTTTAATCCTCATAGAGAACTTTTTTTTACCTTCCATTAGTAAGGCTGATGCTAACCTTCAAGGAAGCAACTTAGTCCACTTCATTAGTCTGTTGGTTTCATATGAAGTGAAAACATTATATTGAATCGACAAGGTCTGCAGCTAGGAAAGTTGGTTTACTGTATCGTTCCAGACAATTTATCTTACGAGACTCCATCTTGCATGTTTATAAATGTACCATTTGTCTGTGCATCAAATATTGCTGCCATATCTGGTCAAGAGCTCTTACTTACTATATATCTTGAGATTCTTGACAAAATCAAAAGAAAGGGTTTGTGATACTACTAGTCCTGACATGACATCTCACTGTTGTAATATGGCTTCCATCTACCTTCATTATAAATAATGACAATTCTGTTGATTTATCTCCCTTGATACCTCAACTACATAAATTTAAGTGTACCACTAGATTTGCCAGTAGGTCTCACCATTTTATTGTTGAACTAGTAAAATGTAATGGTAAGTTTTATTCAAATAGTTTGTTTGTTTTCTCATACTTTTCACACGTGGAACTTTTCTGGTTTCATGTTTTACTGCCACATACAATCCTCAAAAGTTTAAATACAATTTCAATTGCTATCCCACGTCTATTGAACAGGTGAAGAGGCTCATCCCTTGTTTCCTGTTTAGGATGTGGTTTCCGGTTTTTCTCTTTTCCAGTCTTTTCACTCTTACGTAGCCCCCTGTGCCTCAATGGTTTTTTCGCCTTGCTTGGGGTGATATGATGAAAAAAAAAAATCTTCTTTTCGAAATCAGTTTTTTTTGTTGTCCTTTCACTGCACAAAATTCTTCTCATTCTCTTTCGCTCTCAATAACCGCTTGTGTCTTAAAGGCATTATTGTCTTTCTTGGAATGAAACGTGAAAGAAAAGAGGGATAAAGAAGTGTAGAGAAGAATAACAAAAAAGGATCGTTGAAAGAATTAATTTTGGAATAATAAATTTCACAATTTTTCTAGTTTTTAAAGCTATTGAAATTGTTAAAAAAAAAAAGACATACTTAAAAAAATCTGACAAACAACTCTTCTTTTTCTATGTACTGTGTCTATTCGTGGATGATCACGATTCTTCACAACTTCCTGACTTTTGTAGTTCTGAGCAAATATTATATTTTAGTTATCTCCCCTAATTGCTGTTCTGCAAAAGGAAAGTTATTCACTGCTTTCTGCTGTCGCTAAATAAATTCTCTAAGCCCTCTTTACTCAATAGGCTCTCTAGAAATTTCCACTCTTTCTGATGCTACGTATAAGTGTCCTTTTTGTTTCAATTTTCCTCCAAAGATTCCTCATTGCTGACATGTTTTGTGCGGGTATTCTCAGGATCCTTCCATAGAACAATATTTCTATTGCGTCATATCTCCTTTTCTTTTCTGAGGAAATTGTCCAGCATTCAATGCCATATAGGAGGATTGATATTATATAGCAGTTCAGTACTCTTTTCTTTTCTAATGAAATTGTCAGGTTTGTTAATTTTTGATTGAATGTAATGAACAAAAGCGAAAGAGAGAAAGAAAGTCAAGACAAATTTAAAAGAAGAAAGAAATATGAAAGAAGGTGAGAAATGAATGAAAAATATGGGAAAGAGGGAACAAAGGTGAAGAGGAAAAAAAAAGAATTGAAAAATATGGAGATAAAAGGGGAAGGAAAAAGAAAGAAAAATGGAATATGAAAATAAAGAAAGAGATAAAATAAGTAACAAAACATGAGAATAAGTGTTGTAGTTAAAGAAGAATTATAAGAACAAGTGTGAGAGGGAGGGAAATATGATAAAAAGAAGAGAGAGAAGGAGTAAATATGAAAAGAGGAGAAAAAGGAAAGACTAAGTAAAATATGATAAGAAGAAGAAGAGAAAGAAAGAAAACATGAAAGAAAGAGAGAATGGAAGAAAATATAAGAAGAAAGAGAAAAAGAAAACATGAGAGAGAGAGGAGGGAGAATGAAAAAATATGAAAAAGAGAGAAAGAAAATATGAGAAGAAAAAGAAAAAAGAAAATATGAGGAGAAGAGTCAGAGAAAAAAACATGAGAAGCAGAGAAAGAAAGAAAACAAAAAAAAGAGAAAAAAAAGAAAATATGAGGAGAAAAAGAAAGAAATCATGACAAGAAGAACGAGAAAAAGAAAACATGGGAAGGAGAGAAACAAAAATATGAAAAAGAGAAGGTGAGAAAAAGAAAGAGAGAGAGACATAGAGAGTAAAAAAGACACACACAGAAGGATTGGAGTGAGGAGGGTCATCTTAAATAATGGCAGTTTGGTAATCTTGGGCCATCATGCTCACAAGTATCAAAAGAATGGCTTTTCCTTTGACACCACTACTATTATTTTAACTATCTTTACTCCTCAGAAATGTTTATTGTTTTAAAAAACAATGAATAGAATGGTAATAAAATCTAAACACATGATGAAAGTGAATTTATACATTATTTTGTTCTTGAGAATTGTCTACAAAAAATATTAAAACACTATTAGATTGTTTATTTACAAGAACAATTCATATTTACAGCATTCCAAACAGTAATTAATTTGTATTGAAACTAATGCAATACAATATTTATTATTTAACATTTTATAAAGAAATCCTTATTATTTAACATTTTATAAAGAAATCCTTATTATTGAATATTTTATAAAGTTCAAGTTAGTCAGTGTTTTGCCATCTATTCCAATAAACACTCTTATAAATAGCTTAAATAAAATAGCATTGGCTGTTTGGTCAATAAATGCAGAATGTTTCTTGATAAGGAAGCAGTTAATTTCTGTCTGAATTTCTGGGATATGGAGTTCTCATTATTAACACTATTAACATTTGAACTATTGTCGCTGTGTTTCTTGCCTTCGTCAGGTGTATATTGATCTGGCTAAAGATGTAGGCTGGAGGGCATAACAAAATACTGGAATAACAACAACAAAGATGAGGACAATAGTCCAAATGTAAATAAGGAAACAGCTAATATTACCATTACTGATGAAGTTAAAAATAGAAGAAAAAGAGTAACTTATGTAGCAGTGGCTGTTTGGTCAATGAACACTGAATGTTTCTTTGTAAGGAACCAGCTAATATTACTATCACCATAACAAATGACGAGAACAGATACTACACTTGAGTTCGAGATTGATGGCCAGGGAATGAAAAAACATGTAACTTGAATACCTCTCATTGCTTAGTCAATGAATGCCAAATATTTCTGTATCAGGTAATGGCTATTACCATTGGGACCAGTATAAAGTAACGCTTAGGAAATTATTTTTCCTGGTGTCGATTGTGAATAACTGAATCGAATGAAATGGGAAGACTACTGTATATAGGATGTGCATTGTGGTGCAGTGGATATCGGCTCGGAACGAAAAATCGGGGAGCAGAGTTCGAATTCCACTTAAATTCATTGCATTCACTTATGTGCAAATACCCTGGGAAAGGTATTAATCCGTCTCTTCCCTACAGTTATGGGATAAATAATAGGACAGATTGGGTTCTATAGCCTTGGCTGGCAACCAGTCTACCACAGAAAGCAATGGCAACCTACTGTGGGATAATCATCTGTCCAGTCAGTCATGTCTCTTTCAAGACATGATCGCCCAAGCGTGTTTCACGTATGGCACTTAACTGACTGACTGACTGCATATAGGTTAAAATTTTTCTTTTTGTAGGTGCTATATCTCACTGTTTGCAATCCTGTTTTCAGTCTCTCAGACTGGTTGCTATCCAAGAACCTAATCTATTTTGCTATTTGATTCATATTTGGCATTCAACGTGCCAAAACATGCCCCATGAATATCGGCTATCAATGTTTAACCTGCCGTAACAACTACAATGTAGACTTAATATATAATAACATTATCACAAGTAATGCAAGAAATGACGCAAGCAGTGAGACTTTGAGAGTCAGTATTTATGGGACGGATTTGAGCATGTGGAATGCTAAAGGGTTAATACACACATTGGAAAAAGTTTTAAGCTCTTCTAGTATCCTGATTATTTCAAGTAGAAAGCAAAGAATAAAGCTTATAAAATCGACAAGAACAAAAAGAAAATAACACAAATAACGTTGGTAAAGCTAAGCAGATAGAACTACCCACCAAATCAATCACAACTAAAACTGAAAATAATTTATCTAAATCTAAAATAAAATTTGATACAAATACTTCTAGAATGATACGAAATTTAATAAATAGAAAACAAAATAATAACAACAATAAACTTGAACCACAAATTTACAAAGTAAACTGTAAACAACATCACAAATAGGCGAAACATCTAGGAATTAAAAAAAAAATATAGGGATAAAATGAACTTTTAAACCTGTATACAACTACTTCATAAGATCAATGGGGTAAAATGCTTTGTGCAAGTAAAACAGGAGGGTCTTGGCAAAGATCATCTTTCTTTAAACCTTGTGAACTGGTGCTACAGAATCCCAAACAACTGTATCAAATAACAGAAACTACATCACTTGAGGACTACCAACAACAGCAACAACTAAAATGGATAGCACATGTAACTCAAAGAAAAAATAATGAAGCCTGAGGATGTTGGCAAAGATCATTCTTCCTTGAACATTGTGGACACATGCTATAGTATCACAAAAAAGAACCATACCAAATAATACAAAGCACATAAATTGTGGATTGTCAACAGCGGCAACAACTAAAATAATTGCACATGTAACTCAAAGAGAAAAGAATGATATTATTAAGATGTTAACTTACAATGTCGCATGAAATGAAAGTTTAAGAAGGCAACTTTCATCAATACTGAAAAGAGCAATAAAAGCTACTGAGCTTGAGAAACCTGTATCTGTCTATATTTCTGAGATGAGGTATTGTAATTATTAATACTATTTACATTGTTCAGACTGTTGTCCTCATCTCTGTTGCCATATTCACAAGATGGAGTACTGTAATTATTTAAACTATTTACATTGTTCGAAATGTTGTCCTCATCTTTGTTGCCATATTCACCTTCAACATCTGTCTATATTTCTGAGATGAGATATTGTAATTATTTACACTATTTACATTGTTTGGACTGTTGTCCTTATCTTTGTTGCCATATTCACCTTCAACATCTGTCTATATTTCTGAGATGAGGTATTGTAATTATTTATACTATTTACATTGTTTGGACTGTTGTCCTTATCTTTGTTGCCATATTCACTTTCAACATCAGTCTATATTTCTGAGTTGAGGTATTGTAATTATTTATACTATTTACATTGTTTGGACTGTTGTCCTCATCTTTGTTGCCATATTCACCTTCAACATTTGTCTATATTTCTGAGATGAGGTATTGTAATTATTTACACTATTTACATTGTTTGGACTGCTGTCCTCATCTTTGTTGCCATATTCACCTTCAATATCTGTCTATATTTCTGAGATGAGGTATTGTAATTATTTACACTATTTACATTGTTTGGACTGTTGTCCTCATCTTTGTTGCCATATTCACCTTCAACATCTGTCTATATTTCTGAGATGAGGTATTGTAATTATTTACACTATTTACATTGTTTGGACTGCTGTCCTCATCTTTGTTGCCATATTCACCTTCAACATCAGTCTATATTTCCGAGATGAGGTATTGTAATTATTTACACTATTTACATTGTTTGGACTGTTGTCCTCATCTTTGTTGCCATATTCACCTTCAACATCTGTCTATATTTCTGAGATGAGGTATTGTAATTATTTACACTATTTACATTGTTCAGACTGTTGTCCTCATCTTTGTTGCCATATTCACCTTCAACATCTGTCTATATTTCTGAGATGAGGTATTGTAATTATTTACACTACTTACATTGTTTGGACTGTTGTCCTCATCTTTGTTGCCATATTCACCTTCAACATCAGTCTATATTTCCGAGATGAGGTATTGTAATTATTTACACTATTTACATTGTTTGGACTGTTGTCCTCATCTTTGTTGCCATATTCACCTTCAACATTTGTCTATATTTCTGAGATGAGGTATTGTAATTATTTACACTATTTACATTGTTTGGACTGTTGTCCTCATCTTTGTTGCCATATTCACCTTCAACATCTGTCTATATTTCTGAGATGAGGTATTGTAATTATTTACACTATTTACATTGTTTGGACTGTTGTCCTCATCTTTGTTGCCATATTCACCTTCAACATCTGTCTATATTTCTGAGATGAGGTATTGTAATTATGTACACTATTTACATTGTTTGGACTGTTGTCATCATCTTTGTTGCCATATTCACCTTCAACATCTGTCTATATTTCTGAGATGAGGTATTGTAATTATTTACACTATTTACATTGTTCAGACTGTTGTCCTCATCTTTGTTGCCATATTCACCTTCAACATCTGTCTATATTTCTGAGTTGAGGTATTGTAATTATTTATACTATTTACATTGTTTGGACTGTTGTCCTCATCTTTGTTGCCATATTCACCTTCAACATTTGTCTATATTTCTGAGATGAGGTATTGTAATTATTTACACTATTTACATTGTTTGGACTGCTGTCCTCATCTTTGTTGCCATATTCACCTTCAATATCTGTCTATATTTCTGAGATGAGGTATTGTAATTATTTACACTATTTACATTGTTTGGACTGTTGTCCTCATCTTTGTTGCCATATTCACCTTCAACATCTGTCTATATTTCTGAGATGAGGTATTGTAATTATTTACACTATTTACATTGTTTGGACTGTTGTCCTCATCTTTGTTGCCATATTCACCTTCAACATCAGTCTATATTTCCGAGATGAGGTATTGTAATTATTTACACTATTTACATTGTTTGGACTGTTGTCCTCATCTTTGTTGCCATATTCACCTTCAACATCTGTCTATATTTCTGAGATGAGGTATTGTAATTATTTACACTATTTACATTGTTCAGACTGTTGTCCTCATCTTTGTTGCCATATTCACCTTCAACATCTGTCTATATTTCTGAGATGAGGTATTGTAATTATTTACACTATTTACATTGTTTGGACTGTTGTCCTCATCTTTGTTGCCATATTCACCTTCAACATCAGTCTATATTTCCGAGATGAGGTATTGTAATTATTTACACTATTTACATTGTTTGGACTGTTGTCCTCATCTTTGTTGCCATATTCACCTTCAACATCTGTCTATATTTCTGAGATGAGGTATTGTAATTATTTACACTATTTACATTGTTTGGACTGTTGTCCTCATCTTTGTTGCCATATTCACCTTCAACATCTGTCTATATTTCTGAGATGAGGTATTGTAATTATTTACACTATTTACATTGTTTGGACTGTTGTCCTCATCTTTGTTGCCATATTCACCTTCAACATCTGTCTATATTTCTGAGAAATTATGTAATTATGTACACTATTTACATTATTTAGACTGTTGCACTCATCATTTTTTTCATATTCACAAGGTTTCAGCCATAGTACGTTCTGATCTTTTTCAGGTGATATACGGTTAGAATTTCAAATCAAAGCCTTTATTTAGTCCATGAGAGTAGATTGTAGTCATTGTAAACACACGCATTGATCCTGATCAGTGATAACTAATAATGTAGACCTATGCCATGTGGTTACCGTTTAGCTAACTACTTACCCATTAATGTGTGGCTTGTTTGTCGCTGGTATCATGATGGTGTGCATGGTTCAACTCGACTTAGCTAGCATTTGTCTATTCATGACTTTTCACTTCTCAGCAACATTGTTTTACCATCTCAACGGTGAGAAGTTTGCTTATGAAACAAACTGAAGCGAAGATGGTCTGAAAACTGGGAGTTACACAAAAAAGAACCCTTTGAAATAAATGTCCATGAGACAGACTTGTTTCCATTGTCATTTGAATACATTATATGAATGCAACAA
>JBBBDQ010028955.1:0-191463 GCA_037127315.1 Ascarosepion bandense
TAATTTTCATTACAAATGAAGAAAGACTTGTACCTATGCTTCATTGATTACGCGAAAGCATTCGACAAAATACGACACAAAGAATTGATGGAAATGCTAGGCAACCTTGACATTTTCGGCAAAGACATAAGAATAATCAAGAATCTCTACTGGCAGCAAACGGCCTGCATACGGACAGGTAACGACCTCAGTAGATACACAAAGATAGAAAAAGGCGTAAGACAAGGATGTGTCTTTTCACCGGATTTGTTCAACCTATACAGCGAGAATATTTTGAGGACCCTAGATGACACACCAGGATTTGTTATTGGAGGCCACAACCTGAACAACATAAGATACGCGGACGATACAGTACTGATTGCGGACACGGAAAGGAAACTGCAAGATCTCATACAGAAAGTAGCAGTGGAGAGTGACAATAAGGGACTACAAATAAACTTTAAGAAAACTGAGTGCATGGTCATCAGCAAAAGATACAACCCAAAATGCCAAATACAGGTGGGGGATAACAGAATCAAACAAGTCCAAGAATTTAAGTACCTAGGAAGTGTTCTAACAGGAGATGGAAAGTGCGACACGGAGATCCGAAGGCGAATTGGCATGGCAAAGGACGCGTTCCAGAAGATGAGCAAAATACTAACACACAGGAAGATCTCAATAGAAACGAAGAAAAGATTGCTAGACTGCTACGTGATGTCAGTTCTTCAATACGGCTGTGAATGCTGGACAATATCATCGAAAATGAGGACAAAACTAGAAGCGGCCGAAATGTGGTTCTACAGAAGGATGCTACGGATATCGTGGACTGAGCATACAAGCAACGACGAGGTGTTAGAAAGAATGGCAACAGAAAGGAAATTGATGCTGAGCATCAGGAAGAGACAACTGAAGTTCCTGGGACATGCAATGAGGAAGGAGAGCCTGGAGAACCTGATACTGACTGGACAGATAGAAGGAAGGAGAGACAGAGGAAGGCAGCGGATAACATATTTGCAGGGTCTGATCAGGTGGATGACGGAACAGGGGTTGCCAGGAGCAACAGGAGCAAACATACTAAGAGCCACAAGGGATAGGGAGACGTGGAGAGCCATGATCGCCTACGTCCTGAAGGGGCAGGGCACATAGAAGATGAAGAAGGGATTAAGGAAAAGATGATTTTGAACGACGAATATTTGTTATGAATTAGAACACTCCTACTACAGGCGTATGAATACATCGTATATCACGCGCTGAAAGTTTGCCACATTCTACCGAGCGCCCATAGTCTGTCTCTTCTACAAATACTTTCACAGATTCTGCTCAGATGAACTTAGCTCACTGATAGCCCCTTTATATGAATTTACTCGAGCCACAAGATTATCAAATAGGTCCCAACCTTTTACTGTGAAACCAATAAATTGTAACCGCAAATTCTACTCCAACAGCTTCTTTTCTCACACTTCCTGCTTGTGGGATTCTTTTCCGTTTACTTACTTTCCTGACTGCTACAATCTTCAAGAATTCAAATGTGAAGTCAATAGTCATCTCCTATCTCATTAACCTGCATCCTCTCTCTCATGCTCCTTTCTCATCAGTATTTTCATTCTTCTCTTACCCACTTCCTGACATCCCCTGTAACCTGTCACACTTTCTCATAACTTTCCTCCTATGTAACCCCCTGCTCAACTGTGGCAGTAAAATGCCTTGCTTGAGGTGACCCGATCATATATATATTTATATAAAAATGAAATTGACTAAAAAAAATTATTTCTAAATTCTTAAAACTCCCAGTGTCTCTTGTTCGTGGGCATGTGCATCCACAACAACATCAATAAAATCAGTCTGATAACGTTCTAATAGAGAAAACGCGTCACAAATGTTAACACCAACGGCCTAACAATAGTGTTTAAAGAGAAACAGGCTGTTGCCGCTGAGTGTTAACCAACTTCCACTTGTTGAGTTACATACGCCCTATCTCTGATAGCGAGCATTTCAATCCATAAATAATCAATAACTTTTAAACTATATTTTTATCAAATTTATTACGAACTAGCAGTATAGCCCGGCGTTGCTCGGATGTAATGAAAGCTTTAAATCTAATTCATGGTCCTGGAGCTCAGACTCTTTGGACGTTGGCACGGAAGACTAAAAAGCAATAGTTGTTTCCAGTTAAAGCGAAACCGTAGACTGAAAGAAAAATGAATGGATGTAAGTCAAATTTTAATTTCCTGGTATCGATATCAAATAAGTTTTTTTCGTTGTAAAATGAATTTTGAAGGCTAAATAAGTCATCTGAGTAAATGGTATCATGGCTGAGACTAAGAACTGCAATTATACCTACTTAGAGCCAAACCCAAAGCAAAAACTAAAATAAAAGGGCTGAAAAAATACAGACATACAAGCAGATAAACAGATACACACACAAACAGCTTGACTTATATATATATATATATTATCGATTTTCTGCACTATTGTAAGAAATGCAAACTTGAAACTTCTGAATATAGTTTCTTATATCTTTGTCTATGAGTGTATCAAATTTGATTAAAATCGGACCAGTCCTTCTATAACCCGATTTTTTCGATTATCGATTTTCTATATTTATCTGGGGTACCTCAACACAAACCTAGCTAAGAACACTCGCAGACGCTTATAGTACAACTGTGTAAATTTTCAAGAAAATCGATTCAGCCGTTTCGGATTCTATAGGTAACGGGAACACACACACACACACATATACGCACAGACAAAGTTCCATTTATATATAAGTTTAGATTAGATCGATGATTTTACGAAAGAAACGGGGAATGCAAGTTTCTTGATCCATGTGAAATGACCCTCAGTCACCATTCAAATGTAACGCTGTGTATGTGGTGGACTGAGAATATAAAGCTCATTTAGACAACAATCATTTATTACTATAATTCTTTTTTTTTCTTTTTTTTTTCAATCATTTCACTTAGAGTGTGAAACAATGTGAGAAAGAGAAAAAACTATTAGCAAGAAGCGAGAACAAGAAGAGAGAAAACAACGATGGACATTGCATTTAAATTTTTGAAGATCAAAGTTGAGTGGGAAGCAAGAAGGCGGAAGAGATTTCCACAAGCGAGAGAAGAAACTGTTAGTATAGGACTTATAGTTATATGAGAAGAAGAAAGCATAATTAACGAGAGAGAATAATAAAAGAACAAGAATTAAGAAGACAGAAGATAACGATTGACATTGGATTTAAATTCTTTAATATTAAATTTGACTGGAAAGGAAGTGACCGAAAAAGCGTGCATGTAAACACTTAGAGAAGATACTAGAGGCATAGAGCATACTGTTAAATGTAGCTATTTCAGTTGTAAAATGATGAGACCTAGCCTCCAATCCAGTTTTGGGTTTAAATTCGTAAAGTTTAGCTACCAAAATCATCATGTATATCTTTATAGAAAAGGCACAGGGAATCTACGTTACGGCTGTGGGAAAGATTCTGAAGTTAAAATGCAGGTCAAGACCAACAACAATGAACATTCTTTGGGTTTTATCAATAATCTCCAAATACATAGCAGAAACACCAGCAGCAATACTCAATACATAGACAAATAGTAATCTTATAGTTGTGCAAAATAGATTATGTCGAGGAAGATTGTGTAGCACGACACAGTAGAGCAATATTCCTAGCAACAGATCTTAACTATTGATTCAATATAACCTTTATACTTAATGTTAGCGGAAAACTTTACCCCAAGAAAGCGTAATGATTCCTTTTGGGGGTTAGCATTAGCCATGCTGATGAAAGGCAAAAAAGATTCGCTGAGACCATCCAAAGAGAGAAGTTTTGTTTTGGAGGCATTCAAATTAACAAGCTATTCCTTGCCCCAGTTAACAACTGATTTTAGCTCATTTTGTAGATGAGGCATTAATTTTCCTGATCGAATTGACGAGACTTACCTTTACAACGTGAGTAAATTGCTTACGTATAAGTAGACAGGTTTGCAATTAAGGTAAATAGACTCCTTATGCCTGAGATCTATTTTTTTTTCGAACATAAAGGAGAAAAACTGCAGATGTTATCCGTTCTTTTTATAAATATGTTTAATCTTAGCAATGTACGTTATATGTAGGCCGTGCACGAAGCGACATATAGGCGAAATTCTTCCCTAGGCTAATTGAATTCAGAGCAGAGTATTGCAGCGTATGTATAATTAGAAAACACATAGATATTTCCTAAGTTTGGTTTAAAACGTCATTTGATTACAAACTACAGCGAAGAATTTGTAACGTGACTGATACCGACTCAGCTGACCGCCTGCAGTCACTCTCTCACCGGCGTGACGTGGCTTCCCTGTGCCTCTTCTATAAATACTTTCATGGCTTCTACTCCAATGAACTTAAATCACTGGTGCCCCCTAGGTGTGAGTTTGCACGAGATACTAGATTGGCAACTAGGTCCCACCATTTTACAATGAAACCGATGAAATGTAGCCGCAATTTCTACTCCAACAGCTTCTTTTCTCGCACTTCCCGCCTGTGGAATTCCCTTCCGCATGCTTGCTTCCCCGAAGGCTATAACCTCCAGGAGTTTAAATGTAAGGTCAATCGACACCTCCTAACACACTAACCCTCCCATTCTCTCGAACTCTCCGCCTATGTACATCCTAACTCGTCTATCGCCCTGTGTAACCCCCTGCGCTATAGTGGCAGTGGAATGCTTTACTTGGGGTGACATGATTAAAAAAAAGTAAGAAAAAATATACCGCGTCAATGAAATAACTACAAAACAATACTTCCTGGGTTCAGTTTATATAGTCATTCTTACTTCAACATCTATATATATAAAAGGCAATATGTGAGTGTGTGTATGACTGTTCCCTATGCACGCCTACATTTTTTAAGCTACGCCATTCAAACTTTCTCAGGACACATATCTACAGGGAAGCCAGGTGGACACATGCTTTTTGAGTTTAAGTTCAACAATTTTCCCTTTCGCACTTTTTGGCCAATGAAGCAGATTGTTTACATTTGCTCCTTAAAATCATCTAAGATCTAAGATGGTTGCTAGATTACGTCACAGAAATCAAATCACACGTGTCAAACGCGACTAAAATATTTTTTTATTAAAAAAATAATGATCCTTTATATTTAATTTTTATTCCGACGTTTTAAAAATTCATTTGGTCAACAAAACAATGTGAATATTTTTTCCCGTAATTTTGAAACAAAAGAAATATTTAAAAATAAGAGTTTTTTTTTTCAAACAAAAATAAAATATGTAAAAAAAAGTGTCTGTAATTCGTGTGGCATTAATGTAACTTTTTCCTCTAAAATTAAATGTCTACATTTTTAAATATTCTTCAAAAATTTCAGAACTGAGAGCGCAATAGTTTTTATATTTCTAATTTCAGTAAACCAAAATAAATAATTTTTATTTTTATGTTAAATTCATTTAGTCAACAAAAAATGTAAATATTTTCCCCTTAATTTTGAAACAAAAACAAACACAATGTTATTTACAATGTCACACAATACATCAAATCACATTTACGTAAAACAAAAGAAACTATATTTTTTTTCTCCTACTACTAAAATGATCTGAGTTGCACGGGCAACGCCGGGCTCTGATGCTAGTATATTATAACAAAAGAACTGGATATCTGTTCGTCGCACTCATTCATCCTATCAATTGGCATACGCGTATATCATCTGTATGCTTACACGCCTGTGTTGTATATGGGTGGACGTGCGCTCCTGTCAATTAATGTTTACATTGAGTTTGAAACCAAACACTGGAATAATTAATTTCTTCCCAACTAAGTCTAGACAACTCTTATCTTGAGCTGAAAATTGAAGTTAGAAAAAAAAATTTTTAAACTATACCCATATTTAAACCGCTAATTTTAAAACCATAAAATCAGATAATTGTAATGTTTTATTTAATTTTCAAGAAACTCTTTGCAAATAAACAGAATTTTTTAAATTTTTTTTGTAGAAATATTTTAAAGTTTTCTATATTCCTGAGATGAGGTAGTATTTACAGTATTGACATTATTCGGACTATTATCCTCATCTTTGTTGCCATTTGTACGACGTTTAATAATAGATCATTGTATTTGTCTATATTTCTGAGATGAGGTAGTATTTACAGTATTTACATTATTCGGACTATTGTCCTCATCTTTGTTGCCATTTGTACGACGTTTTATAATAGATCATTCTATTTGTCTATATTTCTGAGATGAGGTAGTATTTATAGTATTTACATTATTCAGACTATTGTCCTCATCTTTGTTGCCATTTGTACGACGTTTAATAATAGATCATTCTATTTGTTTATATTTCTGAAATGAGGTAGTATTTACAGTATTTACATTATTCGAACTATTGTCCTCATGTTTGTTGCCATTTGTACGATTTTAATAATAAATTATTCTATTTGTCTATATTTCTGTGATGAGGTAGTATTTATAGTATTTACATTAATCGGACTATTGTCCTCATCTTTGTTGCCATTTGTACGACGTTTATTAATAGATCATTCTATTTGTCTATATTTCTGAGATGAGGTAATATTTACAGTATTTTCATTATTCGGACTATTGTCCTCATCTTTGTTGCCATTTGTACGACATTTCGGCCGTTGTACGCTCTAGACTTCTTCAGGTGCTCGGAATTTCGAACCGAAACCTTTATTAAAATCACTGGGGTATATCATCCTCATTACTTGCGCAAAACCTCGATTGGAAGTCATGAGTTATCTGACTCTCACCCTGCAAGTTACTTGTAGCCTGGTATTGAACGCACAACTCTAAGAGTCAAGTCAGGAACTAACCAATGTCTATATTCACTAAGCCTTTGTCCTTAATGACAAGAACAACTGGATTTTGGGGACTTATAAACCTAATCTACAGTGACCCTTTGTGAATGCTACAAGCTATTAGTTTTAAGAAATTTATTTTGTTTTCAGAAGTATACTTATTTAAAAGCTCTATTATTCTCTTATTTGCTGTTTTACTTTTGATAACAGAATTGTTATATGAACTCACATTTTGCTTTTTTCGAATAATTAAAAGTTGGTTTGTAATTATTCAGGGACGTGTTTATCTAGAGAGGCAAATGTCTTGTTACGCAATTGACTCGTACGTAAATGTCCTTCCACCTCCTGCGACATATACATGTCTAAGTGCATTTTGCTTTTATAAATTCGGTATATTTAAATGTGAACAATTCATATTTCATTTTAACTAAAAAGCGGACCTCAAATGGAATGACTATATCGAATCCATTGCTAAATCCGCTGCTATGAAAGTCGGTTCTCTGTGTAGGGCCCGTAAGTTTTTTCCGTCTGAATCTATCCTGCACATATATAAATCTACCATCCGCCCGTGCATTGAATACTGCTGCCATATCTGGTCGGGTGCCCCTGCTATTCTCCTCGGGCGTCTTGATAAGGTTCAGAGGAGGGTCTGTAATGTGATAGATACCGACTTGGCAGACCGCCTGCAGTTTCTCTCCCACCGGCGCGACGTGGCTTCCCTGTGTCTCTTCTATAAATACTTACACGGCTTCTGCTCCGATGAACTTAGATCACTGGTGCCCACTAAACACGAATTTGCACGAGATACTAGATTAGCAACTAGATCCCACCCTTTTACAGTGAAACCGATAAAATGCAACCGTAACTTCTATTCCAACAGTTTCTTTCCTCGCACTTCCCGACTGTGGAATTCTCTTCCACACGATTGCTTCCCCGACGGCTACAATCTCCAGGAGTTTAAATGTAAGGTCAATAGACACCTCCTAATACACTAACCTGCTCCCATTATATCAAACACGCTTCCCATCTGCCCAACCCTCATCCTCGGTATCCTTACTCATCTGTCACTTTCCTCCTGACATTCCCTATGTCTAACCACTCCTTCTCTTTACCTTCCCCTATGTAGCCCCATGCGCAATAGTGGCAGTAGAATGCCTTGCTTGGGGTGAGATGATTAAAAAAAAATATAGCCAGAAATGGATGTGCGTTGTGGTGCAGTGGATATCGGCTCAGAACGAGAAATCGGATAGCCGATGTTTTTATTTTTAAATCAACTCACCTCAAGCAAGGCATTCTACTGCCACTGTAGCGCAGGGGGTTACATAGGAGGAAAGTGATGAGAAAGGGGGTTAGTTATAGGAAATATCAGGAGGATAAAGACGGATAAGGATACCGAGGATGGGGTGGAGGAGGAGTAGATGAAAAAAGAGCTTGTGAGAATGGATGCGAGTTAGTGTGATAGGAGATGTCTATTGACCTTACATTTAAATTCTTGGAGATTGTAGCTGTCGGAGAAGCAAGTATATGGAAGGGAATTCCACAAGTGGGAAGTGCGTGAAAAGAAGCTGTTAGAGTAGAAATTGCGGTTACATTTTATCGATTTCACTGTAAAAGGGTGAGACCTAGTAGCTAATCTAGTAGCTCGTGTAAATTCATAACCAGGGGGCACCAGTGATTTAAGTTCATCGGAGCAAAAGCCGTGAAAGTATTTATAAAAGGGAAGCCACATCCCACCGGTGAGAGAGCGACTGCAGCCAGGCTGATAAGTCGGTATCAATCACATTGCAGATTCTCCGTTGGATTTTGTCAAGAACCCCGAGGTGAATAGACGGGGCACCCGATTGAACTAGTTGCTTTCACTTACAGCACAAATACTCTTGGGAAAGTTATTAATCCGTCTCTTCCCTCCAGGAATGAAATAAGTAAGAGGATAAATTGGGTTTTCTAGCCTTGGCTGGCAACCAGTCTGCCACAGAAAGTAATTTTTTTTTATTTTTATTTTTTTTTTTATAAGCGTTTCACCCCGAGCAAGGCATGTCACTGCCACTACTGTGCAGGGGGCTACGTAGAGAGGAGAAAGGCTGGTTAAATATAGGACATAACAGAGGGTGGGTGATAGGCGGGTGAGGATACCGAGAAAGAGGGTTGGGTAGATGAGAGTGTTGTGAGAATAGTTGGGAGTTAGTGTGATAGGAGGTGTCTATTGACCCTACATTTAAACACCTGGAGATTGTAACTGTCGGGAAAGCAGACTTGTGGAAGGGAGTTCCACAGGCGGGAAGCGCGAGAAAAGAAGCTGTTGGAGTAGAATTTACGGTTACATCTTATTTGTTTAACTGTAAAAGGGTGGGACCTAGTTGCTAATCTAGTATCTCGTGTAAATTCGTGCTTGGGCGGCACCAGTGATCTAAGCTCATCGGAGCAGAAGCCATGAAAGTACTTGTAGAAGAGGCACAGGGAAGCTACATCACGCCGGTGTGAGAGCGGCTGCAGCCGGTCTGCCAAGTTAGTATCAACCACGTTACAGATCCTCCTTTGTATTTTGTCAAGAAGCCCAAGGAGAGCAGCAGGGGCACCCGACCAGATATGGCAGCAATATTCAATACACGGGCGGATGGTAGATTTGTATATGTGCAGAATAGTTTCAGGTGGGAAAAATTTCCGGGCCCTGCACAGAGAGCCGACTTTCATAGCAGCAGATTTGGCAATGGATTCAATATAGTCATTCCATTTGAGGTCCGCCGAGAGTGTAAGGCCAAGGAGGCGTAGTATTTTACTCTCTGGGAGGCTAGCCTGTCCCATGCTAATGGGAGGTAGATGCGATAGTCTATGGTGGTTAGTTGATAACAGCTTTGTTTTGGAGGCATTGAAATTTACCAACCATTTCCTACCCCAGGTCACTACGGATTGGAGGTCCCTTTCCAGTGCGGCAGCGAGGTTCACTTTGTCGTCCAGACCTGGTTTCTGATCGATGCGGGAGTAGATTGTTGAAATGGCAACTGATTGCCATAATCGATGATGCCGCTCGATAATTAACATTTTTCTAGTTGAATTTGAATTATCAGATAAATCTTAATTCTTAAATTAAAAATCGACTAATGGTTAGTCCTAAGAAAATAAAATATCCCTAAAAATTATTTTAACGCATCGGTAAATATTTCTGCTAAACAACTTTAACAAAATATTGCAATAACAATAATAAATATAAATGCTGGTCGTTATTTTAAGAAGTAAGGGAGTACAAATCAAACGTTTCTAAATTGACAACTTTCCATTTCAGTGAAACAGATGTTAAACATTTCTATCTTCCTTTCTTTTTTTCATTTTCCCATTGAAAAGTGGCGTCTTTTATGTGTATTTTGTCTTCTCACGCTATTAAAACGAAATAGTTAATTATTCATGATTTATCAGCAGCAGACGTAAAACACTTTTATGTTTCTTTCTTTTATCACTGAAACCAAGTAGCGTATCTGATATGCATTTTATCTTTTCGCGCGTTCAAAACGATATCGTCCATTATTAATGTGATATTGGCGGGGCATAACGGCCGTGCGAATCAGTGAAGGGAGGCACAGACACAGTTATTATACGATTATATCATGTTCTTCAGTCGTCACTCTCACTTTAACACGCTACATATTTGGTATGGCATGCTTGTATATCTTTCAATTATTTTTCTAAGCGTTAAGATTACTTTTATTCCATGTTTGTTAAACTTACATAACTTTCCAGGCGAACGTTTATTTGAAAGGGAAGCTAATTTTATAAGTTTCTACCGGCATGACTATTCCTAACGGTACTTGTATATGATCGGTCAATTTTATTTTTTATTTTTATAATCGTTTCACCACCATCAAGGCAGTACTGCCACTGGTGCACCGGGGGTTACAGTGAGAAGAGAGGGAAGAGAGAAAAGAAAAGAAAACGGTAGAGGGGATGTTGAAGAAAGAGTAAGATAGAGGTGAGAGTCAAGGAGATAGAAGATGGGAACTGATGTTGCACTTACACCTTTGAAGTTTGTCGCTATCAGGAAAGAAAGCATGGGGAAGTGAATTCCACAGGCGGGAAGTGCGAGAAAAGAAACTGAGAGAAGTGATGGTAGGTTTCTTATTAGGCTCTCATTACGATTGAGCTCTCTGGAGAAGAAAATTTTAAAAACAGTTTCCACTTCTGCTATATGCGTGACTCTTCAGAAATGAATTGAGTTCTCTCGGTGACTAGCGTCTGAATACATTGCTTATATGCAAGACGTTAAAATTTCCCTTCTCTGATTCCATGCGCTGATGGCTTAGGGAGTAGCGACTCTGACTAACACCAAATCGGTTGAGTTTCGATCCCGGCCAGAAGCAAGTGGATGTGTCTATCCACACTGATGAGCTGTGATACAGCGAAACAGGCTTGTATGTGGATGACTAATATATATATATATATATATATATATATATATATATATATATATATATATATCATCGTTTCACCACCAAATAAGGCAGTACAGCCCCTGGTGCACAGGGAGTTGCAGTGAGAGGAGAGGGAAGAAAGAAAAGGAAAAAATAGTACAGGGATGTTGAAGAAAGAGTAAGAGAGAGAGAGAGGTCAAGGAGATAGAAGATGGGAACTGACGTTGCACTTAAACCTTTAGATATTGTAGCTACCAAGGAAGTAAATATGAGGAATTAAGTTAAACGAACGAGAAGTGTGTGAAAAGAAATTGCTAGAAAATTTACCTAATGTTGATGGTAAAAGGGTGGGACCTAGTTGCCAATCTAGTAGCACGAGTAAATTCGTTAGAGCGAGGCACTAGGAAATGAAACTCGTCAGAGCAAAACCCATGAAAATATTTGTAGAAAAGACACAGGGAAGCCACATCCAGTCGGTGAGAAAGTGACTGAAGCCGAGCTGCCAAATCAGGACCGATTACATTGCAGATTCTCCTTTGGATTTTGTCGAAAAATTATTGATAACAACAAGCAGTTTAGTTCGGAATTTTTAATACAAAATTTGAAGACATATTAAGTTTTCTAAAATAAAAAAAAATTAAATATTTTCATCAAAATCAGACCAAATCAACTTTCTCAATAGAACCGAACATTGAAAAATATCTTAAAACCTCCACATTTTCGGCATTAAATAACCCACAGAGGTTGATATGCCATTACAAAAACACTCAAACTTAAAATCTGCATAGTCAGTTATGGATCGAAAGAGACATGATCACCCACACGTGTATCACGTATGGAACTTCCTGACTGACGAATGGAAATGAATGAGAATCAGTAGGATATAAAAGAGCCTTCCATCTTAACGATCAGATTTTTACTTGGGTTTGTCATCAGGGAATATAACAGCGTTTCTTCTTTACGGAGGCAGCACAATTTCGACATAATGTTTCGTTTAGGTGAAGAAGTTGCCGGAAATAAACGCCTTTCGACATTCCAGTAGATTATGGTGAAATGAACATTTCATATTTAACTAGAAACAAAACAAGGGCTTCTGCAAACGGAACCCTGGTTTTTCATTCAATTTGTTAATAGATTCTTATTTTGTCATGACAGCATTTCTTTTACGTTTTCTGTTGACATAAAAAAAACAAGTTTTTCACACATCTAACAATGTTTTTCAAACATAAATGGTTGACATTCCTGTTTTAAAAAAATATCTGCAGATGGCGAAACATTGTCTTCGGTTCTCATGCGAAAACCCATGAGAAAAACCAGTTTACTTTTTTAAAAGTTTTATTTTAAATTTTATCCAAAGCCAGGCAAGACTGTCGCTGATGCACAGGGAGTTGCACAGGGAAAACAACAGGGTACAGGAGATTCCGAAGGAAGGATGGGACATTGATGGAAATTTTGGAGATTCATGGAAATTAGGGAAATAGAAGATGGCAATTGACGTTGCATTGTGTCGACTGTAGCTAGCAAGGAAAGCAAGTATACAGTAGGGAGTTCCACAGGCAGGGACCGAGAGAAAAGAAAATTATTAAAGTAAAAGCTACGGTTATATTTTACTATTTTTACAGTAAAAAGGTTGGACCATGATGTCAATCCAGTTCAGTCAGTCAGTTAAGTGCCATACGTGAAATACGCTTGGGCGATCATGTCTTGAAAGAGACATGGCTTACTGGGCAGAAGATTATCCCGCAGTATATAACCATTACTTTCTGCAGTAGACTGGTTGCCAGCCAAGGCTATAGAACCCAATCTATCCTATTATTTAACCCAAAACTGGAAGGATATTTCCTAAGGATATTTGTGAGTAGGTGAATGCAACGAATTCAAATGAAATTCGAAATCAGTAATCAGATCTTTCGTTCTGAGTCGATATGGACGAGTTGATTTATGTGGTCGGGCACTAGGGAAAGACGATTGTCAGAAAAGAAATATTGGTAGAAAAGGCAGAATGAAGTTGGTAAGAATGTGACTGTAGACAAGCTGCCAGGTTATATATATATATATATATATATAGTTATCCGCAGACAGATCTTATCACAGCTCATCAGTACGGTTAGATTGCTTTTTACCCAGAATTGAAACCCGACCGAATTGGCGTCAGTCGGTGATTCGACCTCTGAGCTATGGGCGCTCGGTGGAAGAAGGCAGACTTTTAGCGTATGATGTATCATAGGCCAGTTACCAGAGTGCTCTAATTCATTACTGAATGAGCGATATTATATATATTTAACTATATAGTTAACTAACAGGAAAGATTGGGTTATATAACCTTTGTTGACAACGAGTCTACCGCAGAAATTAATGAAATTAAATTAAGCAAATCTTCTGCACAGTCAATCAAGTCACTCTCGAGACATGATCGCCCAAGCGTGTATCACGTAAAACAATTAACTGACATAATTCATCGCGCTGAATGTTCAAAAGTATTAGGACAAGAACTATTTTATCATTTATGAGACATATTGACAGAAAAATAAACAATTTAATTCAAGTAAATATATTTGATTTACTCAACAAATGCTTTAACAAGAAAATACTTGTTACAATTTAATATTTAGTATAATAGCCTTTTGCTTTGATCACAGACTTCATTCTGTGAGGCATTGACATCACAAGCTTCTTCAATGTATCTAAAGGTATCTCCTGCCAAGCAACTTGTATTTGTTCCCAAAGTGTGTCTTGCAAAGTAACATTAGATTTATCAATTTTTTTTATCCAAAATATCCCACAGATAGGATGAGTTCGGGGCTTTGTGGGAGGCAATTAAAATTCCGAAGCCTTCCTTCCTCTTCCTTTTTAGTTAAATAATTCTTACAAAGGTTTGTCTTTTTACACTGTATTTAAATTTCAGTGAAGTTTTTTTTTAAAATCACTCCTGTCCTAATACTTTTGCACACTATCGGTAGTGTGCAAAAGCGTTAGGACGGGGGTAATTTTAGACTTTATTTTGATGCCTCATAAAAGATAAAACAGTTCTTGTCCTAATACTTTTGCAGAGTACTGTATATATATATATATATATATATATATAAGGGTGCGATTGGTAAATTGTCGCAATTATTTTATTATTTCAAAGCAAAAGGCTATTACGGTAAATATTAAATTTATTTCGTAACAAGTATTTCTTGTTAAAACATTTGTTGAGTAAATCAAATAAAATTACTTTAATTAAATTGTTTATTTTCTGTCAATATCTAAACTTATTTATAAATGAAACTGTGTGTGTGTGTGTGTGTGTGTGTGTGTGTGTGTGTGTGTGTGTGTGTGTGTGTGTGTCCGTTACTTATAGACTCCGAAATGGCTGAACCAATTTTCTTGAAAATTTACACAGTTGTACTATAAGCGTCTGCGAGTGTTCGTAGCTAAGTTTTGTGTCGAGGTACCGCCGATAAATACCGAAAATCGATAATCGAAAAAATCGGGTTATAGAAGGAGTAGTCCGATTTTAATCAAATTTGATACACTCATAGACAATGACATAAGAAACGATATTCGGAAGTTTCAAGGTTGCAGTTCTTACAATAGTGCAGAAAATTTGATATCGATACCAGGAAACCAAAATTTGATTTACATCCATTCATTTTTCTTTCAGTCTACGGTTTCACTTTAAATGGAAACAACTATTGCCAACGTTCAAAGAGTCTGAGCTCCAGGACCATGGATTTATTTTAAAGCTTTCATTACACCCGAGCAACACCGGGCTATACTGCTAGTGCCTCATAAAAGATAAAATAGTTCTTGTCCTAATACTTTTGCTCAGTACTGTATGTACATTTTTTTCGGACACCCAAATATATTCAATGAGGAGTAAAGGAAATACTGAACACGCACAACATTAAAAGATCGTCCCAGTTTAATGGGGGCTTAGGGCCAGATCACGGTGGAACACCGGTTCCCATACGGTCATCGAAATTTAGATATGGCTGTGACCGCTTTGGAATAGCAGAGATTGAACTTTTACATGTGCGGGTGGTGTAATGGATATTGGTTCGGAATTACTGATCGAAGAACCGAGTTCCTGTTCCTGTTGTGTTTTTTAGATTTATTTACACACAAATAAACTTGGGTATGACTCCACTTTTGTATATCTAAAAATATTATCTGTTCTTTGTATTGAATTAAATGAACAATAATCAGTATGCTTTGTTGATTATTGAAACGGTTTATGCTTTTTCCCCACCAACAAAACATGAGCTTACCCTGTGCTTGATAACAACAGACACTTCACTAGATTATTCATTGAAGACTAACTTTTAAGTTTTGCCATGAACTCAACTCCCACCGAGAATTTATAGCGGAATTAAAACTAGCACTCGACACGATAACCCGATAAACAAGAATGATCTTTAGAAAAATGTTAGAATGTTGGCAAAGTTCCCCATTGGAAATAACAAATGATAATAATGGCATTGTTTTCCCGAAAATGTTTTGTTGTATTTTTTTTTCATTCTCAATCACCATTTTTTTATTTATTACTTTTATTTGTCTTTTCTTTGAAATTTTATAAATTTGATATTTCCCTAAACTATTATACTGCTATGTTTTAACAAATACTGTGATGTTACTGTGTCTATACCAGTCACCTTAACACGCGTCTCCTCCGGTAAAAAGGTCGCTAATAGGGAAATTGGAAATTTCAAGAAGCGTGGAACTGCCACTTAAATGCTGTTGTTGCCAGGACCTCTCTGATGTTGGGTGTTAATCTAGCCGATAAGAAATTAATTAAAAGCAACCTTCTTCTTCACTTTTACAAAAATTCACAACGATGTGTGAAATCCTGTTTTTCCCAAACAGAAAAAAGTATTGACCATCTGCTGAACAAAAAAGTCGAAACCAGATTTCGCAAGTAGGTGTTAAAATGATTTTTGACCAATGGAAGCGACTTGTAAGACTTGGAAGGACTTGGCGATCCAGTGCGAAATTCAAAAGGGCTTATAAATGACTTCTCGCGTCAGAGACTGAGAGATGGGAGCAGCGAAAGAGAGACACACATCTAAAATGTAACTTCAAACTTCAAGCGACCCGGACATTGTCCTCTTTCTCGTTGTCCTTATTTATGTCAACAATCACTACTTGAACATTTTGTACGAACTCTACCCATAACTTCTTAATAATGTTTCTAATTGAACATTAACTTCTACAACTTGTGTTGTTCTTCCTTTAATAAATTTCAATTTTAAAATGCAAAATGTATATTTTATTCTTCTTACACTAATCCACGCATTCCAACTGACAACCGACCTTCTGATGACGAAAACCTGATAATTCTGATAAAGACAATTTTGCATAAAACTTGTAAGCTGTAGGGTGTTCAGTTAAGTCTGACACAAGGCCGAATCAAAGAAACATTAACCAGCTCCCTACGTTTCATTAGCACATGTTAGGGTCCCAGCTATGGGTAAATAGTGGATCCTCAAATAAAAACAAAGCACTACGAAAATATAAAAAAGCGTTTTTGTAGTTAAAATACTAGTAATAAATTTTTATATAATAAAATTGCCAGCAATATCTCTTTATAGTAAAATGACGAAAAAATATACTTTTAAGACAAAATGACTAAGAATATATTTTATAGCGAAATGACCAGCAATATATTTTATCTGCAGTTGAAGGCATACTATTGTGTTCAAAATAGTTTTAGTTGAAGGCATAAAATTGAGTTCAAAATATTTTTATTTGAAGGCATACTATTTTGTTCAAAATATGTTTTATTTGAAGGCATACTATTTTGTTCAAAATATGTTTTAGTTGAAGGCATACTATTGTGTTCAAAATATTTTTATTTGAAGGCATACTATTGTGTTCAAAATATTTTTAGTTGAAGGCATACTATTGTGTTCAAATTATTTTTATTTGAAGAGATGCTATTGTGTTCAAAATATTTTTAGTTGAAGGCATATAATTGTGTTTAAAATATTTAGATTTCGGCTTTAAATAAACCACAGAGGTTGCCGCTAAACAAAATCAAACAACCAGCATGAAAGCATTCTTTCATAACATTCATCCATATAATATCCTACAAAACCAACCAGCCAATCAACATGCATGTCTGTTATAGGATCAATAAATGCACTTTAGTTTGTTTATGGTGGAAAGTATATATTCAATGAAACGAAGTAATTTCATTTTTTTAACTTATAAATGAGTTTTATCGTATTCCTATTGAAAATGTTGCCTAAAATATTATTTTTGGGAAATGTTTATCAATTTATTTAAGAAATTTATGTCCCAGTTTAATATTAACTAACTGATTAAATGGAAAATTACACCATATGATTTATCTGTTTCTATTTTCTTTCTGAAACAAATATATTTTTCCACAAAACTAATCTCAGAAGATCGAAAGCCATTATCCTTAAGAATTTTTATCATGAACTGTTTTGTTTTTCGAATATTTCTAAAACTCAGTTATAATTGCTCTAACAATTTAGAAAAAATAATCAAATTACATAGCAATAAAATATTGAAATTATACAACAGAAATTATACAACAGAAATTAAACAACAGAAATTATACAACAGAAATTATACAACAGAACATCTAGTGATTCGACCACTCTTCTTAATTTGCCTCATAGTAAAAACTTACGAAATTGTAGAAACCCCAACTAACGCCCCTTATTTAATGAGAGTTTCACAAAATCCCTTGTTTACATGTGCTCTCTCTCTCTCTCTCTCTCTCTCTCTCTCTCTCTCTCTCTCTCTCTCTCTCTCTCTCATCAGTAGAAAATTCTAGGGTTACTAAAGTTTATATTTCATAATACACTGAACTTTTTTAAAAAAGCGTTTTTACAATCATCTTTCATCTTTTACTTATGAGGACAAACAAAATATGACATCACGTTCTAAATATTTTTGGAAGTTAAAAGAAGAGAATAAAACACTTAAAGTCAAATGGAAAATTCTGAAACAAGCTAGAATGTAGATCGGTAAATGAACCATATTTCCTTTGTCTACAAGAAAAAGGAAATTATTAAGTACATAAAAAGTAACATATTACTAAACCAAAGACATGACACTACAGTAAATTTTAAACATATTAACCCTCTAGGGCCATTCGTATCATATTAGTGTGGGATCTGTTTATTACTTCATAACAATATAGAACTGATCCCCCACTTTATGACAAGTAGAAGCCTTAATCATATTATATTATTAACCCTCTAGGGCCATTCGTATCATATTAGTGGGGCATCTGTTTATTACTTCATAACAATATAGAACTGATCCCCCACTTTATGACAAGTAGAAGCCTTAATCATATTATATTATTAACCCTCTAGGGCCATTCGTATCATATTAGTGGGGGATCTGTTTATTACTTCATAACAATATAGAACTGATCCCCCACTTTATGACAAGTAGAAGCCTCAATCATATTATATTATTAACCCTCTAGGGCCATTCGTATCATATTAGTGGGGGATCTGTTTATTACTTCATAACAATATAGAACTGATCCCCCACTTTATGACAAGTAGAAGCCTTAATCATATTATATTATTAACCCTCTAGGGCCATTCGTATCATATTAGTGGGGGATCTGTTTATTACTTCATAACAATATAGAACTGATCCCCCACTTTATGACAAGTAGAAGCCTCAATCATATTATATTATTAACCCTCTAGGGCCATTCGTATCATATTTGATACAGTATGAAAACAAGCCTTGAAAGAAATATTTTCCTGAAAAATTTTTTAAGAGAAATATTTTATAAATTTCAAATGAAAGCAGTACTGACTGCTCAGTCAATGAATACCAAATGTTTCCTTATAGGGAAATACCAAATGTTTCCTTATAGGGAAATACTGTATCAAATATGATACGAATGGCCCTAGAGGGTTAATAGATAGATAGATAGATAGATAGATAGATAGATAGATAGATAGATAGATAGATAGACTGAGATTAACCCTCTAGGGCCATTCGTATCATATTTGATACAGTATGAAAACAAGCCTTGAAAGAAATATTTTCCTGAAAAATTTTTTAAGAGAAATATTTTATAAATTTCAAATGAAAGCAGTACTGACTGCTCAGTCAATGAATACCAAATGTTTCCTTATAGGGAAATACCAAATGTTTCCTTATAGGGAAATACTGTATCAAATATGATACGAATGGCCCTAGAGGGTTAAAGAATTAACCTTTCAATCCTGCTAGAATTACAAAATGAAACTTTAACAATTGTAAACTTTTTACGGCATTAATTTTACTATTGTGATAATTTACTTTAACTATATGATTTCTCTTCTTATGGCATTTTATCTTTATTTTCTATTACCAATTGTGATTTATTTATTGCCTTAAATTTTATTTTTAATTTTAGTTTAATTTCTTATAATTTTTGTTTTATTTTAATTTTAAATTTAATCTTAATTTTTAATATTAATTCTAATTTCTTTATTTTATTTCTCTAATTTATTATATTAGCGCTAATGAATTTAAATCTTCGTGTTATGTTTTTAAATATCCTCTAATTTACGCTTTTTGAAAAATTTCTCAGTTCGTGTATGTGATATCATCATTTATTTTAAATGCCAAAGGATTTCGTTTGAAACAATGTAACCGATGTCTGTATCTGTCTGCAATTCGCTTCCGGCCAAAGTTTAAAAGTTCTATTTCTTAGCCTTTTCTCCTCTCTCTCCCCTTTCTTCCCTCTATGCATTTTTCTTGCTTTATTCTTTTTGTTCTACTCTTCTGCTTCTTTTTATAGAGGTATGATTTTTTTTAAAGCAAAATGATTTGAGCCCAGACAACCTTTAACTGATATCTATATCTCTCTACAATTCACTCTCTTCCGGCTTCTTGCTTTTCACTCAAATTTGATCTTCAAAAATTTAAGTGCAATGTCAATCGTTAGCTTCTGGCTTCTTAATTCCTGTTCTTTTATTGTTCTCTCTCCTTAATTATGTTTTCTTCTTTTCATATTATTATAAGTCCTATGCTAATAGTTTCTTCTCTCGCTTGTGGAACTCTCTTCCGGCTTCTTGCTTTCCACTCAACTTTGATCTTCAAAAATTTAAGTGCAATGTCAATCGTTAGCTTCCTGTTTTTTTTATTGTTATCTCTCCTTAATTATGTTTTTTCTTCCCATACTATTATAAGTCCTATGGTAACGGTTTTTTCTTTCGCTTGTGGAACTCTTTTCCGGCTTCTTGCTTTCCACTCAAATTTGATCTCCAAAGATTTAAATGCAATGTCAATCGTTATCTTCTGGCTTCTTAATTCATGTTCTTTTATGGTCTTCTCTCCTTAATAATGTTTTTCTTCTCATATTATTATAAGTTCTATGCTAATACTTTCTTCACTCGCTTGTGAAACTCTCTTCCGGCTTCTTGCTTTCCACTCAACTTTTGATCTACAAGAAATTAAATGCACTGTCAATCGTTATCTTTTGGCTTCTTAATTCCTGTTCTTTTATTGTTCTCTCTCCTTAATTATGTTTTTTTGCTTCCCATATTATTATAAGTCTCTATGGTAACGGTTTCTTCTCTCGCTTGTGGAACTCTCTTCCGGCCCATGCTTTTTAGCCAATTTTCATCTTCAAAAATTTAAATTCAATGTGAATCATTATCTAAGCGTTTTCTTCTCTTCCATCATTAAAGAGCAAGTTTTTCTTGCTCTTTAATAATTTTTCTTTTTTCCTTGATCTCTCGCACTCAGTAAACTCATGAGTCTTATTGGCTTTACTGCCTTGATTGGGGTGAAATGATTAAAATATATTTCATGATTTTATTAAACTGAAAAGATCAATGTTTCTTCATCGTAAAATATTTTTTGTTCAGTTTTCCCTACGTTTGTGTTCGCTAAAGCCCGCAATATGAACACATATCTGCTTCCCTGGTTTGCTAAATTTCATATTTTCTGAGTTGACTTTAACACAAAGATGCCTTTATGTTTTGACTGTTCGAAAAAATCTCGGTTAATTACATATGATTGATTTTTTTGTTTTTCAAAAGGGATTCAGTTTCGAATAAAATTTCCACTGATTTAATTTCTCCGGGGATTTAGCTCAATAGAAATGTAAACAAGTCCAAATAATATTTTATTGGAACTATATTAATTTCAATAACGTATGGGTTAATAGATTTAAAAATATACCATTTATTCTTTCTATACATTTTTCCTCAAGTAAATACTGAAATTTTAATGAAATTTAATTCGTAGATGATTTTTGTTGGGTCTTTGATGATGTTTTATAATCGATATTGTCAAAAGTGCGGTGCGCAAGGACAGACTTCGCTGGTCATCTATTTCAAAAACTTATTGGCATTATAGTGGGTTGCTTATCTGTCCTTTTCTGTTAGTAGTGGAGAGTCCGTTCTAGTGAAGGGTAGTTGTATACTGTGGCAGGTTAACGGAATTTGGCCTCGTTGTAGATAGCCCACTATAAGTCATAAAAGGATTACAAATCAAGAAAGGCAATTTGAGTAGAAAAATAACATTTTATATGTACACATATCAATTAATGTTTTTACAATTGAAGTAATACATGAAGTATAGGCCCAAGGGTCGTTAAAATGTTCATGGCAATGAATTCATGCTTAGGAATTTGGGAACGTGTAAGTAAAGAATGTCTTTGATGTATTCATTCCTTCGGTCAGTAAGTAGTTTTTGAGGCAGGGAAGAAGGAAAGAGGTAAGGGAGGCGAGTGTAGTAGCTGCTTAACTTTTGGTCAAGGGAGATACTAATTACTCTCTCCTCCTCGAATCGGTCTGCCTGTCGATGATTTCTGTATCGGCTTTTTATATCTTTTTTTTGGATCACAGCAGCTCATTTGGGATTTCACACTTGTATTTGGTTCTGGGCTTCCCATTGGCTGATAAATAAAATTCGCGTAGGCTCGCGAACTGGAAATTTAATATTTAATTAATTTTTAGTTTTCAACCGGAACATCTGCGCGGAGCCGGCGGCGCAGCGACGACTTTTGGTCATTTGCTTTTTGGTCGTGAAAGCGCAAACATCCGGTCCATCGCTTTTGCTCAGTATCACCACAGCATAAAGCAGAATACAGTTTATAAATCATTCAATCTGAACATAATTTATTACTAATTCTATTTTAGTAACATTGCTAATTGGTGTGTGTATTCGATTATTTGAATTGAAAACAAACAGATTAAGGATTTTCTTATGAATTTGGATTACATTCTATTAGGACCACCATAAGAAAAGGAGTCAAAAGATATCTCCCCTGGTCTATTCAAGGGAGTCCATTCCCCAGCTAACAGATGCATGCTGGGAGACAACAAGAAGAGACTTCCGGTAGAAGCCAACAACATGGCAGGCAGAATTTTGCCACGCTCTGTATAAACACACGGTGGTTCAACAGCCACAGCTTTTCGCTGTACTCATGTTTCCACAATAATAAATTCCCTATTTATTTCCAATACTCGGCGAGTGTGTCATTTTTCCATAACCGTTTTATTTTGTCATTTTAAAAACACAACAGTTTCTGTCATTTCCTGCTCGTGCATTGTGTTTATCATTTTGCTTCTTAATACCTCGAGAAACTTTCAGCGGATTCCTCATTTCGACAAAAACAGAAAGGTATCTTTAAACTCTATCGCTCACCGCAAATGAATACCCGATAAAAGATCTTAAATCAGATATTTTTTGTGAACCAAGTAAGGAATTTCTTCGTGCTAACCATACAAAATTACTACTCTAAGGACTTTGAAATAAATCTACTAGAACTGAAATTAGAAATAGGCGAAGCTTGTGCAATAATGGGGTGCGGTAATGATAATGAAATGAAACGGATTTTTTGGATCATCATATCACATCATCCCTTTGACTTTTATAATCGTTGGTGGTCCTAGGCATGACGGTAAACTGCAAGGCCTTTGATTGGAAGGTTGTGAGGAGCATGGAACAACCTCTTAATTGATGTTGTTCCTAGGTTCACTCTGACCTGGAGTGGTAGCACCTGTTAGGATCCCAGCTATGGATAAATAGTTAACCCCCAAACTGGGGTCAAAACACTATGAAAATATAAAAATAGACTTTTATAGAAATATATACATAAAATTATATTTTTATAGAAAAATATACATTTTTGAAGGAAAAATGTTACCAACAGTACATTTTTGAAGAAAAAATTATTACCATAACACATTTCTGGAGGAAATAAATTCTCGGCAAAAAACATTTTTGAATACAAAACTAGAAGACATCTTCAGTTTTCTAAGATAAGAAGAATAAAAACAAAAAAAACATTAAAATCTAACTAAATCAAACTTCTCACCATCACCTTTTTGGCATTAAATAACCCACATAAGTGTTGATATGCCGTTAAAATAAAAAAAAAGAAAATATCATTAAAATCTCACTAAATCAAACTTCTCACCATCACCTTTTTGGCATTAAATAACCCACATAGGTGTTGATATGCCGTTAAAATAAAAAAAAAGAAAATATCATTAAAATCTCACTAAATCAAACTTCTCACTATAACCGAAGATTTAAAAAAAAACTTAAGAACCCACCTTTTTGGCATTAAATAACCCACATAGGTGTTGATATGCCGTTAAAATAAAAAAATAAAAACAAAAAAAATCGTTAAAAAAAATTCATTAAAATCTGAATAAACCAACCTTCTCACTATAACTGAAAATTTTAAAAAAACAACCTTAAAACCCCACCTTTTTGGCATTAAATAACCCACATAGGTGTTGATATGCTGCTAAAATAAAAAAAAACAAAAAAAAACAAAAGAATCATTAAAATCTGACTAAATCAACCTTCCCACTATCACCGAAGATTAAAAAACAACCTTAAAAACCCACCTTTTTGGCATTAGATAACCCACATAGGTGTTGATAAGCCATTAAACAAAACTCAAACTGAAACTCAAACCAATAATCGTTGGTGGGATCCGAAAACAGAAGAAACAATGACTCCCCACCAAAACGGTTTATCGACAGCAGCCATCATCAATTTTGATTTCGTCGTCGTCTTCTTCTTTTTCATGTGCCGTGTCCGTTCAGGACGTAGACGATCACGGACTTTCACTTGGCTATGTCTTTTGTCGCTCTCTATTTAGTCTTACTCGTCCATTATTTGACCTTGTCCAGATCGTAAATAATTCTTTGCGTTGGCGACCTCTCCTTCGTCAGCTTTCAACGATGCCGTGATTATGGTTTGGGACAGGCTTCCGGGTCCTGTAACATGTCCAAACCACTCCAGTGGCGAGAAGAGGTTCCTGATGACTCTCAAAACATCCATTCCTCTTTCTTACATATTCGTTCGTTGAGCCTGATCAGTAATTAGATGGGTGACTGCTTGGGAATACCAGGTGCTGTAAGCGTATAGTGACGGATGTGCGTTGTGGTGCAATGGATATCGGCTCGGAAAGAGAAATCGGTGAGCCGAGTTCGAATTCCAGTTGAATACCCTGTATTCACTTAAGCACTGGTACCCTTGGGAAAGGTATTAATCCGTCCATTCCCTCCAGTTATGGGTTTAATAACAAGGGTAGGACTTGGGGACCCTGCTCTTAAAAACGAATCCCAATGAATCGTGAAAAAGAAAAAATGTTGTAAAAATAAAATAATCTTACCCAAAAAATCACTGGTTCTGACCTTAAATGATCCCATAAGGATTGATAGGTCGTTAAGCCTAAAAAACAAACAAACATATTCGTTGGTTTTTCATTCCCAATAGAAAATACCAAAAAGGGTTCTCTTGTGCATTTTTCATCAAAAGCAAGAACAACAGTGTCCACCTTACTCACCCATATAAGAGAATAGAGACTAGCAGATATTGATGAACTCCCAGGAATCAGCCCAGCAAAAAAACTTTTGATGAGTAGGTTTTAACGAAATCCCTTCGTAAGTTCCTTTTCTAAATTCATGCATACATCTTATCTACGAATCATGTCCAACTAGCTACTTCAAAATTATTTTGATTGCACTTGTAAATGCAAATTCTACTCCATCAGCTTCTTTTCTCGCACTTCCTGCCTGTGGAATTTCCTTCCGCTTACTTGCTTCCCCGACAGCTACAATCTCCAAGAATTTAAATGTAAAGTCAATAGTCATCTCCTATCTCTCTAACATGCATCCTCTCTCTCATGGAATTCCCTTCCATTTACTTGCTTTCCCGACAGCTACAATCTCCAAGAATTTAAATGTAAAGTCAATAGTCATCTCCTAACTCATTAACCTGCATCTTCACTCTCATGCTTCTTTCTCCATCCACCCCATTCTCATCCATATTCTCATTCCTTCTGTTACCCATTTCCTGACACCCCCTGTAACCTGTCACTCTTTCTCAATAGTCATCTTTTATCTCACTGACTTGCATCCTCTATCTCATGCTCCGTTATCCATCCACTCCAATCCACTCTCATCAGTATTCTCATCCTTCTCTTACCCACTTCCTGACACTCCCTATAACCTGTTACTCTTTCTCATACCTTTCTCTAATGCTATTTTCTCCGTCCACTCTACTCTCGTCAGTATTCTCATCCTTCTCTTACCCACTTCCTGACACCCCCTATAAACTGTCACTATTTCTCATAATTTTCCTCCTATGTAACGCCCTGCAAAACAGTGGCAGTAAAATGCCTTGCTTGGGAAGATGTGATTATGAAAAAAGAAAAAGAAAAACTAAATTACTAGCAATGTCCATCAAATTAAAATTCAACTAAAAAAATTCTATACTATTATAAAAAAAAATCTATACTATTATAAAAAAAAATCTATACTATTATAAAAAAAAATCTATACTATTATAAAAAAATCTATACTATTATAAAAAAATCTATACTATTATAAAAAAAATCTATACTATTATAAAAAAAAATCTATACTATTATAAAAAAAAATCTATACTATTATAAAAAAAATCTATACTATTATAAAAAAAAATCTATACTATTATAAAAAAAATCTATACTATTATAAAAAAAATCTATACTATTATAAAAAAAATCTATACTATTATAAAAAAAAATCTATACTATTATAAAAAAAATCTATACTATTATAAAAAAAAATCTATACTATTATAAAAAAAAATCTATACTATTATAAAAAAAAATCTATACTATTATAAAAAAAAATCTATACTATTATAAAAAAAAATCTATACTATTATAAAAAAAATCTATTCTATTATAAAAAAAAATCTATACTATTATAAAAAAAATCTATACTATTATAAAAAAAAGCTATACTATTATAAAAAAAAATCTATACTATTATAAAAAAAAATCTATACTATTATAATGTAGATATAAAGTGGTGGTGATCGGTTTATCGACAGCAGCTATCATCAATTTTGATTTCATCTTCTTCTTCTTCTTCAAGTGCCGTGTCCTTTCAGGACGTCCCTCATTTTATGGCCACAATCTTCCTTCTCTTATCCACATTCTGACACCCCCTATAAACTGACACTTTTTTCTCATAATTTTCTTCCTATGTAACCCCTTGCAAAACAGTGGCAGTAAAATGCGTTGCGTGGGGCGATGTGATTATAAAAAAAAAACTAAATTACTAGCAATGTCCATCAAATTAAAATTCAACTAAAAGAATTTCTATACTATTGTAAAAAAAAAAAAAATCTATACTATTATAATGTAGATATAAAGTGGGGGATCAGTTCAACATTACAATCAATATATAAAAAGATCCCTCACTTTATGGCCACAATCTTCCTTCTCTTACCCACGTTCTGACACCCCCTATAAACTTACACTTTTTTCTCATAATTTTCCTCCTGTGTAACACCCTACAAAACAGTGGCAGTAAAATGTGATTATTAAAAAATTTTTTTCTATACTATTATAATGTGGGTATATAGTGGGGGATCAATTCTACATTACAATCAATATATAAATTGACCCCCCGCCTCCAGCAGTTTATGGCCACATTCATCTTTTTCTTACCCAGTTCCTGACACCTTCTACATAACCCGTCACACTTTCTCATAACTTTCCTCTTATGTTACCCCCTGCAAAGCAGTGGCAGTAAAATGCCTCGTTTGGGGCGATATGATTATAAAAAGAAAACAAAAGACCTTAACATCATATGATTTACCCAACCGTGGAGCATATTTCAGAAATAAACTCCTGCACGACATTTCATAAACCACTTTTTCGTTTATTCGTGTTTTCTGCGTAAACATCTCATTTTTCACATTTTTCTTTTTAAAGCAGAATATGTGGAAGGTTCAAATTTCACTTTGTTTAAGGAAAAACGTTTTTTGTTTTCTTTTAACGAAATCAGTAAAACGTAAAAAAACTCAGTCACTTCCGTCCAAGTCCAAAACCTGAACGAACATTTTGCTTTATAGGAAATGAAACTGGGAAGAATTTTATCAGACAGAAATGCTAGTTGAATAAAATAGAAGTTAAAAAAATTAATCTACGAGGGTCATTCAATAAATAAGATGAATTTTTCGGTATAAGGACTTCTACGAGGGTCATTCAATAAATAAGGTGAATTTTTCGGTATAAGGACTTCTACGAGGGTCATTCAATAAATAAGGTGAATTTTTCGGTATAAGGACTTCTACGAGGGTCATTCAATAAATCAGGTGAATTTTTCGGTATAAAGACTTCTACGAGGGTCATTCAATAAATCAGGTGAATTTTTCGGCAAAAGGACTTCTACGAGGTTCATTCAATAAATAAGGTGAATTATTCGGTATAAGGACTTCTACGAGGGTCATTCAATAAATCAGGTGAATTATTCGGTATAAGGACTTCTACGAGGGTCATTCAATAAATCAGGTGAATTTTTCGGTATAAGGACTTCTACGAGGGTCATTCAATAAATAAGGTGAATTTTTCGGTATAAGGACTTCTACGAGGGTCATTCAATAAATCAGGTGAATTTTTCGGTATAAAGACTTCTACGAGGGTCATTCAATAAATCAGGTGAATTTTTCGGCAAAAGGACTTCTACGAGGGTCATTCAATAAATCAGGTGAATTTTTCGGTATAAGGATTTCTACGAGGGTCATTCAATAAATAAGATGAATTTTTCGGCAAAAGGACTTCTACGAGGTTCATTCAATAAATAAGATGAATTTTTCGGCAAAAGGACTTCTACGAGGGTCATTCAATAAATAAGGTGAATTTTTCAGCAAAAGGACTTCTACGAGGGTCATTCAATAAATAAGGTGAATTTTTCGGTATAAGGATTTCTACGAGGGTCATTCAATAAATAAGGTGAATTTTTCGGTATAAGGACATCTACAAGGGTCATTCAATAGATAAAGGGAATTTTTCGATATAAGGACTTAATTCGCCTTATTCATTGAATGACCCTCGTAATTACTTTTGTTTTTATTACAACTGTTTTTATCGAAGAATTTAATTGTGGGAAAATGACTGGGAGAACGTACAAAGAATAATTAAATTGTTTCTCACACGGGCGAGTTTAGAAGAGCAGCGTGACCGCAAGGGCCCTAAAAAGCTTGTCTTTGGCGCATCAGCATCGATATGGATGTGGTGTGCAGGATGCAGTAACAGTGATAAAATTCTGATATTCAGATTTGACTCAAAAAAGGCCAGAACATTTCTCCTTGCTTTCCGTCTCATCGTCACAAATATCGCTGTTGTGTCAAATTAATAGCGAGTAATTTCCACATTTTTTTAAACAGTAGCAGCAAAAAGCTACTACATCTTTTTTGAACCTTGACACAACCAGATCAAACAAACATTGCTTGTATAGAATTCCGGAAAATAATAAAAATTGTGCAATTAGTTGATTGCCGTATATCGATTAATGAATCGATGTTCATATCGATATAAGCATTCAGATTGATTGTTTACTAGCTGTCCTTTCTTTCTTTCTTTCTTTCTTTCTTTCTTTCTTTCTTTATGTCTTTATGTCTTTTCTTTCTTCTCTTCTTTCTTTCTTTATGTCTTTCTTCTTTCCTTCTTTTCTTCGTTTCTTTTATTTTCTTTCTTTCCTTTCTTTCTGTATTTCTTTCTCTTTCTTTCTTCATTTCCTTCTTTCTTTCTTTTTTCTTTCTTTCTTTTTTCTTTATTTCTGTTTTTCTTCCTTCTCTTATTTCTTTCGTTTTTCCTTCCTTTCTTCCTTTTTTATTTTTCTTTCTTTCTTTCTTTCTTTCTTTCTTTTATTTTTCTTTCTTTCCTTCCTTTCTGTATTTCTTTATTTCTTTTTCTTTCTTTCGTTCTTTCTTTCTTTATTTCTGTTTTTCTTCCTTCTCTTATTTCTTTCTTTCTTTTTTCCTTCCCTTCTTCTTTTTTATTTTCCTTTCTTTCTTTTTATTGTTTCTTTTCTTTTCCTCTCTCTTCCTGCTATTCCTTTTATTTTGTTAATTTTCTTTCGTTCTCTCCTTCTTTCTTTTGTTTATTTATTATTACTGATTCTTTCGTCCTTCCTTTCTTGTTCTTTCTTTCTTTCTTTCTTTCTTCTACTTTTATCTTTCTTTTGTCCTCTTTTTCTTTCTCTTTTTTTAGTTGTTGTTTTCGTTCTTTCTTTATTGCTATTTTCTTTCTATCTCTCTTTCTTTCTATCACTCTGCTACTTATCTTTATTTTTGTTCTTTTTTATTTCTTCCATTTTTTCCTTCCTTTTTTCTCTTTTCTTCTTTTTCGTTATCTTCTTTTTTCAGTTTTCTTTGCTTTTCCCTTTTTCTGTATCTACCTTACTCTTTTTACTTTATCTGTTTTTTTTTTATTTTTTTCTCTTAATTTTTAATCTTTCTCTTTCTTTTAGCCATTTCTTTTCTTTCTTTTCTCTTTTTCTTTCTCGCTTTTTTTCTTTCTTCCGTTATCTCTTTCTGGGCTTCCATTTTTTTCCTTATTTTCTTTCTCTTTTTCTTTCTATCATCTTTTCTTTCATTCATTCTTCCTACTTGAACTACTACCTTCTCCCTTTCTCTCTCTCTCTCTCCTTTTTTCTCTGTTTTCCTTCCTATTTACAGCCATTATATTTTTTCGCTTCTCTACAGATTCCATTTCGTCCATTCTTTCATTCACACGTGAATTTGTTCCATACGCAAATATTATTTTTAAATTATAAATGTCGCCAGCAATATATTTACAACACATCAGTCCGTATATTTTTTTGTTGTTTATTCAACTAACGACAACAAAACAATAGATAAAAGTAAATCCAGAAAACACAATCGTAGGTAACCAATATTTAAATTAAAAATAAATTATTACCAACAAATGCATCTCTAACAATGTCTAGCACTCAATCTGGCTATTAATCAAGCCATCTACCCATCAATATCAAATGTTTTTATCATCCAAACGATCTATTACTAAATGATGATAGTGATCGATGCACAGGTAAAAAATCTAGGATTTTTTTTTCTGTATCTGAAATAGATAGATAGATAAACAGACTGTTATATATATATATATATATATATATATATATATATATATATATATATATATATATGATACATAAATATATATGTAACAGCGATATATATATATATGTGATACAGCGAAACAGATCTGTCTGTGGATGACTATATATATATATATATATATATATATATATATATATATATATATATATATACATAAAGAATCACAAGATAGCCAAAACCTACCGCGGTTTCACACAACGGCCCTGACGAGCCGTTGTGTGAAACCGCGGTAGGTTTTGGCTATCTTGTGATTCTTTATGTGTCTTTGCTCTACTTTTGCTTTTCATTTGTACTTTTGCATTTGTTTGTATTTGTATCGAGCACTTTTTCTTCTTTTTTTGTGGTTGGTTCCGTTTGGGGTTTTTTTCTTTACTGCGGAGTATCGTATGTCTTGTCTTTATTCCGCGGATTTCTTTTTTCCCCCCTCTTATCCAACGCCTTAGTGCAACGGATGTTAACGGAATTAGATTCTGTCGGTTATTCGTTTTTCTTAAAGTTTATCTTTGTATAAAGTTAGGATTTAGATACTTACAGAGTCTGTTTAGTTATTATTTTGAATATATATATATATATATATATATATATATATATATATATATATATATATTATTATTATTATTATTATTATTATTATTAAATTACTTTAATCCGAAACGGAAAATTAAGAAGGTGAATTCCATATGGAGAATTTTATCCTACTTACGATTACTGTATCTGAAATAGATAGATAGATAAACAGACTGATATATATATATATATATATATATATATATATATATATATATATATATATATATATATACTCCTGATCAAAATTTTAAGACCACTTAAAAATCTTTAAAAAGAAATATTTTTTTTACGGATAGATTTTAAACTCCTCCCACTTAAGGTTACCAATACTACAATTTAAAAGGTTATATTCCAAACATTTTATTTAGAAATTTACATTTTTATAAAATGAGGCGATTTACACATGATCAAAATTATAAGACCAAAGACAAAAATTCTACGAAATTGTACAAAAAGTGTATGAAAACATTCAACAACCAAATTTAATAATGAGTTCTACCTCCACTGCTTTTGATGACTTCAAAAATTCTGTCGGGCGTGCTAGAAATAAGCGTTCCCATTAAGGTGTGGGGGATGTTACTCTATCTTCTGAAGATGGCTTCACGAAGTTCATTTTTTGTTGAATATTGTTTGCCATTTCGATAAACATCGCTTGTCATTCATCCTCAAACATTTTCAATTGGGTTCAAGTCTGGTGAGCATGCAGGATGTCCCAAGAAATGGACCCCATTTTTTTGTAGAAAGGTCAAGGTCCGTCTTGCAGCGTGGATTGCAGCATTATTCTGTTGGAATAACCATCCATCCACACACAAACGATGGCCCTCCATCATCAATGATGCTTTTTGTAGCATGCTAACATAACCAGCCGCTTTTTGACAACCCTGCACCACCTGGAGCTCCATCGTCCCTCTATAAGAAAAGGCACCCCATACCATTAGGGACACCCTACCACTATGACGTGTGGAGAAAATTTCAGGAGGCATGTTTTTGTTATGCCAATATCGTTGGAAGCCATCAGGACCATCTAGATTGAATTTTTTCTCATCAGAAAACGGGACTTTCTTCCACTTCTCAACGTCCCATTTTTGGTATTCACGACCAAACTTTAAGTTGTCCACCTTGTGACGTGGAAGCAGCCAAGGAATTTGTTTACGCTTTTTATTTACCATGCTTTTTTTTGTCGTAAGTGTCGTCTGATGGTTACGGGACTGCAATCAGCATCTGTGACTGCCGAAATTTGACTAGAAGAAAGTCCCCCCTCTTTCATAACAACCCGTCTCATTCTCTTACTCAATGCAGGAGAAATTTTTTGGGGTCTACCAGAGGATTCTGCTTTTCCATAATTCTCACTGTTCTTTAGAAAGTTGCAAATCACAGTTTTACCGCGATTTACCTTAGCTGCGATCGCCCGCTGTGACAAACCTTGCTTATAAAATTCTAGAATTCGAGAACGCTCAACTTTGGTAGGTTTGCTTGCTTTAGGCATGGTAACATATTTACGCAGTGATTATTAATCTCTAACTGAACTAAAAACATTGGAATTACCATAGATCTAACAATTTATATCCCCGGTCATATAATTTTGATCATGCGTAAATCGCCTAATTTTATAAAAATGTAAATTTCTAGAAAAAAATGTTTGGAATGTAGCTTTTTGTTTCCATAACATTTAGATTGTAGTATTGGTAAACTTAAGTGGTAGGACTTTAAAATCTATCTGTAAAAAAAAAATTATTTTTAAAGATTTTTAAGTGGTCTGAAATTTTTGATCAGGAGTGTATATATGACAGCGATATATATATATATATATATATATATATGTGTGTGTGTGTGTGTGTGTGTGTGATACAGCGAAACAGATCTGTCTATGGATGACTGTATATATATATATATATATATATATATATATATATTTATATATATATATTATTATTATTATTATTATTATTATTATTATTATTATTAAATTGCTTTAATCCGAAACGGAAAAGTAGGAAGGTAAATTCCCAGAACATGATCCTAATTAATATTAAAAATTTTAATATTAAAAAATGATACAGGAGGAGAGCTCAATGTAATTAAAATTACAGAGCCAATATATTTGATATAGACTGACTGTTGCTGAGGAGGCGTGAGATCTCTCTTAGGGATTTCATGTTGAAATGTTCATTCAACATTTTTGAATTTTGAAAATTTATTTTAATTTATACATATATATATATATAGTCATCCGCAGACAGATCTGTTTCGCTGTATCACAGATCATCAGTACGGTTAGACTCCGATTGCTTTTAATCCCAGGATTGAAACCCGACCGAATTGGCGTCAGTACCTACATCACACACACACACACATATACATACATATATATATATATATATATATAAATCAGTCATGTAGGTAATATCAGACAGATTTTAGTCAACAATACAATAATACTCACTCTTACACACAGTAAAAAGAACTTTCAGATATTGGAGGCCATCTACATTAAATCCAAACAATGCACAATTAATAAAATCACGTTTCAATCTGGTCATAACACATTACATTGCATTTAAATATATGGTTCTGTTAACATTTCGAGCTCTCACGCGGTGTGACGTCATAGAACCGCATTACAGATTTACGAACTGCGTTTGCTATTTTTAGTAACTGTTGCCGTTGATTAACGGAGTTTTATGTCAACACAAGATAAAATCGTCGCTGATGGTGGATGTTTTTATGTTAACTTTCTTGTAACCTCTCTGAAGATGGCTCATGTGAGCCGAAAGCTTAGAACTAACTTAATAAAAAATTATCCAAACGTTGGAGAATTTTTGTCTTTATTTTCACCTGAAATTAAAGCCAAAATACGATGTTTAGAACGGCTCATGATTAAACATAATAGACATTCATTTCACAGTATCTGTTTAGAAAATAATATATATATATATATACATATATATATATATATATAGATAGATAGATAGATAGATAGATAGATAGATAGATATAGCTATATATATGTATATACTTTAATTTTTTTTATTACTATATATATATATATATATATATATGAATAAGAACGAAGAAAATAATTGCAACGTTCAAAACATTAATTGAAAACAGTGCTCAATATAAAAATAGACCAATGTATATTTATTATTTATTATTACGTTCGAACATGTGAAAAAATACAAACTACAAAAAAATTGTCTATTTTGTTTAGACATTGAAAGAACAATGTTAGATGAGGTATGTAAAAATGATGGAAATAAATTTTGTAGTCTTTTATATTTTATAACGTAATAATGAATAATGAAAAATAATAAAATGAAATAATAATGTTAATAATTTGTAATGCGGTTCTATGACGTCAGACCTCGAAATGACAACCGAACCATATATTCAAATGCAATGTAATGTGTTATGACCAGATTGAAACGTGATTTTATTAATTGAGCGTTGTTTGGATTTAAGGTAGATGGCCTCCAGAGGTTCTTTTTACTGTGTTTGAGTGAGAATTATTGTATTGTTGACTAAGATCTGTTTGATATTACCTACATGGTAATGCGATGTTTAGAACGGCTCATTATTAAACATAACAGCATTCATTGTCTCTTATATTTAACAGTATATGTTTAGAAAATTATTTGCTGTCTCGATACACTATATATATACTAGGAGTATAGCCCGGCGTTGCTCGAGTGTAATGAAAGCTTTAAAACTAATCCATGATCCTGGAGCTCAGACTCTTTGGACGTTGGCACGAAAGACTAAAAAGCAATAGTTATTTCCAGTTAAAGCGAAACCGTAGACTGAAAGAAAAATAAATGAAATAAATCAAATTTTGATTTCCTGGTATCGATATCAAATAAGTTTTTTTCGTCGTAAACTGAATTTTGAAGGCTAAATAAGTCCTCTGAGTAAATGGTATCATGGCTGAGACTAAGAACTACAATTATACCAACTTAGAGCCAAATCAGAAGCAAAAACTAAAATAAAAGGGCTGAAAAAAATACAGATATACAGGCAGATAAACAGACACACACACAAACATCTTGCCTTTTATATATATATATATATATATATATATATATATATATATATATATTATCGTTTTTCTGCACTATTGTAAGAACTGCAACCTTGAAACTTCTGAATATCGTTTTTTATGTCTTTGTCTATGAGTGTATTAAATTTGATTAAAATCGGACCACTCCTTCTATAGACCGATTTTTTCGTTTATCAATTTTCGATATTTATCGGGGGTACCTCGACACAAAACCTAGCTAAGAACACTCGCAGACGATTAAAGTACAACTGTGTAAATTTTCAAGGAAATCGGTTCAGCCGTTTTGGAGTCTATAGGTAACGGACACACGCACACACAGACAAAGTTCCATTTATAAATAAGTTTAGATATATATATATTGTAAATTTGTTTTTACATTAAAAGCATAATATCGCTACACAAAAGTTTTCATGTTTCAGAACAAAACGGTTCCTCTTCAGGTGATATGTTAAAATAAATAAATAGACTATTTATTTACTTCAAGTAGTTATTTACCATCTCAATAACATTTAAGAATACGCATCAAAACAACAGCCACACGAATGCATATATATAGGATATATAGTTATAATGGACACAGACGTCTACACTGAAAAATTAGAAGCCCTTACAAATAATGGCAACCCCATTTCAAACCACTGAATAAACAGTAAACACAAAAACAAAAAATGCAGCAAAACAGTAAAAACCTATTAAAAAATGAAAAGAAATCTTGGTTCAAATTACAAGAATATCAGCCCACAATAACCACACAATGTGGCTTACTCAATACACATAACCCAAGCAGTCCCATCAGACATTTATCTGGTATTAACAGTGCTCCCCATAAATTAGCAATTACATTTCTGGGCGCCATGAGCACTAGGCTTACTCAATACTCATAACCCAAGCAGTCCCATCAGACTTTTATCTGGTATTAACAGTGCTCCCCATAAATTAGCAATTACATTTCTGGGTGCCATGAGCCCTAGGCTTACTCAATACCCATAACCCAAGCAGTCCCATCAGACTTTTATCTGGTATTAACAGTGCTCCCCATAAATTAGCAATTACATTTCTGGGTGCCATGAGCCCTAGGCTTACTCAATACCCATAACCCAAGCAGTCCCATCAGACTTTTATCTGGTATTAACAGTGCTCCCCACAAATTAGCAATTACATTTCTGGGCGCCATGAGCCCTAGGCTTACTCAATACCCATAACCCAAGCAGTCCCATCAGACTTTTATCTGGTATTAACAGTGCTCCCCATAAATTAGCAATTACATTTCTGGGGGGCCATGAGCCCTAGGCTTACTCAATACTCATAACCCAAGCAGTCTCATCAGACTTTTATCTGGTATTAACAGTGCTCCCCATAAATTAGCAATTACATTTCTGGGCGCCATGAGCCCTAGGCTTACACAATACTCATAACCAAAGCAGTCCCATCAGACTTTTATCTGGTATTAACAGTGCTCCCCATAAATTAGCAATTACATTTCTGGGTGCCATGAGCCCTAGGCTTACTCAATACTCATAACCCAAGCAGTCCCATCAGACTTTTATCTGGTATTAACAGTGCTCCCCATAAATTAGCAATTACATTTCTGGGCGCCATGAGCCCTAGGCTTACTCAATACTCATAACCCAAGCAGTCACATCAGACTTTTATCTGGTATTAACAGTGCTCCCCATAAATTAGCAATTACATTTCTGGGTGCCATGAGCCCTAGGCTTACTCAATACTCATAACCCAAGCAGTCCCATCAGACATTCATCTGGTATTAACAGTGCTCCCCATAAATTAGCAATTACATTTCTGGGCGCCATGAGCCCTAGGCTTACTCAATACCCATAACCCAAGCAGTCCAATCAGACTTTTATCTGGTATTAACAGTGGTCCCCATGAATTAGCAATTACATTTCTGGGCGCCATGAGCCCTAGGCTTACTCAATACTCATAACCCAAGCAGTCCCATCAGACTTTTATCTGGTATTAACAGTGCTCCCCATGAATTAGCAATTACATTTCTGGGCGCCATGAGCACTAGGCTTACTCAATACTCATAACCCAAGCAGTCCCATCAGACTTTTATCTGGTATTAACAGTGCTCCCCATAAATTAGCAATTACATTTCTGGGTGCCATGAGCCCTAGGCTTACTCAATACCCATAACACAAGCAGTCCCATCAGACTTTTATCTGGTATTAACAGTGCTCCCCATAAATTAGCAATTACATATCTGGGCGCCATGTGCCCTAGGCTTACTCAATACCCATAACCCAAGCAGTCCCATCAGACTTTTATCTGGTATTAACAGTGCTCCCCACAAATTAGCAATTACATTTCTGGGCGCCATGAGCCCTAGGCTTACTCAATACCCATAACCCAAGCAGTCCCATCAGACTTTTATCTGGTATTAACAGTGCTCCCCATAAATTAGCAATTACATTTCTGGGTGCCATGAGCCCTAGGCTTACTCAATACTCATAACCCAAGCAGTCTCATCAGACTTTTATCTGGTATTAACAGTGCTCCCCATAAATTAGCAATTACATTTCTGGGCGCCATGAGCCCTAGGCTTACTCAATACTCATAAGCCAAGCAGTCCCATCAGACTTTTATCTGGTATTAACAGTGCTCCCCATAAATTAGCAATTACATTTCTGGGCGCCATGAGCCCTAGGCTTACTCAATACTCATAACCCAAGCAGTCCCATCAGACTTTTATCTGGTATTAACAGTGCTCCCCATAAATTAGCAATTACATTTCTGGGCGCCATGAGCCCTAGGCTTACTCAATACTCATAAGCCAAGCAGTCCCATCAGACTTTTATCTGGTATTAACAGTGCTCCCCATAAATTAGCAATTACATTTCTGGGCGCCATGAGCCCTAGGCTTACTCAATACTCATAACCCAAGCAGTCCCATCAGACTTTTATCTGGTATTAACAGTGTTCCCCATAAATTAGCAATTACATTTCTGGGCGCCATGAGCCCTAGGCTTGCTCAATACCCATAACCCAAGCAGTCCCATCAGACTTTTATCTGGTATTAACAGTGCTCCCCATAAATTAGCAATTACATTTCTGGGTGCCATGAGCCCTAGGCTTACTCAATACTCATAACCCAAGCAGTCCCATCAGACATTCATCTGGTATTAACAGTGCTCCCCATAAATTAGCAATTACATTTCTGGGCGCCATGAGCCCTAGGCTTACTCAATACCCATAACCCAAGCAGTCCAATCAGACTTTTATCTGGTATTAACAGTGGTCCCCATGAATTAGCAATTACATTTCTGGGCGCCATGAGCCCTAGGCTTACTCAATACTCATAACCCAAGCAGTCCCATCAGACTTTTATCTGGTATTAACAGTGCTCCCCATGAATTAGCAATTACATTTCTGGGCGCCATGAGCACTAGGCTTACTCAATACTCATAACCCAAGCAGTCCCATCAGACTTTTATCTGGTATTAACAGTGCTCCCCATAAATTAGCAATTACATTTCTGGGTGCCATGAGCCCTAGGCTTACTCAATACCCATAACACAAGCAGTCCCATCAGACTTTTATCTGGTATTAACAGTGCTCCCCATAAATTAGCAATTACATATCTGGGCGCCATGTGCCCTAGGCTTACTCAATACCCATAACCCAAGCAGTCCCATCAGACTTTTATCTGGTATTAACAGTGCTCCCCACAAATTAGCAATTACATTTCTGGGCGCCATGAGCCCTAGGCTTACTCAATACCCATAACCCAAGCAGTCCCATCAGACTTTTATCTGGTATTAACAGTGCTCCCCATAAATTAGCAATTACATTTCTGGGTGCCATGAGCCCTAGGCTTACTCAATACTCATAACCCAAGCAGTCTCATCAGACTTTTATCTGGTATTAACAGTGCTCCCCATAAATTAGCAATTACATTTCTGGGCGCCATGAGCCCTAGGCTTACTCAATACTCATAAGCCAAGCAGTCCCATCAGACTTTTATCTGGTATTAACAGTGCTCCCCATAAATTAGCAATTACATTTCTGGGCGCCATGAGCCCTAGGCTTACTCAATACTCATAACCCAAGCAGTCCCATCAGACTTTTATCTGGTATTAACAGTGCTCCCCATAAATTAGCAATTACATTTCTGGGCGCCATGAGCCCTAGGCTTACTCAATACCCATAACCCAAGCAGTCCAATCAGACTTTTATCTGGTATTAACAGTGCTCCCCATAAATTAGCAATTACATTTCTGGGCGCCATGAGCCCTAGGCTTACTCAATACTCATAACCCAAGCAGTCCCATCAGACTTTTATCTGGTATTAACAGTGCTAGCCATAAATTAGCAATTACATTTCTGGGCGCCATGAGCCCTAGGCTTACTCAATACTCATAACCCAAGCAGTCCCATCAGACTTTTATCTGGTATTAACAGTGTTCCCCATAAATTAGCAATTACATTTCTGGGCGCCATGAGCCCTAGGCTTACTCAATACTCATAACCCAAGCAGTCCCATCAGACTTTTATCTGGTATTAACAGTGCTCCCCATAAATTAGCAATTACATTTCTGGGCGCCATGAGCCCTAGGCTTACTCAATACTCATAACCCAAGCAGTCCCATCAGACTTTTATCTGGTATTAACAGTGTTCCCCATAAATTAGCAATTACATTTCTGGGCGCCATGAGCCCTAGGCTTGCTCAATACCCATAACCCAAGCAGTCCCATCAGACTTTTATCTGGTATTAACAGTGCTCCCCATAAATTAGCAATTACATTTCTGGGCGCCATGAGCCCTAGGCTTACTCAATACTCATAACCCAAGCAGTCCCATCAGACTTTTATCTGGTATTAACAGTGATCGCCATAAATTAGCAATTATATTTCTGGGCGCCATGAGCCCTAGGCTTACTCAATACTCATACCCAAGCAGTCCCATCAGACTTTTATCTGGTATTAACAGTGCTCCCCATAAATTAGCAATTACATTTCTGGGCGCCATGAGCCCTAGGCTTACTCAATACCCATAACCCAAGCAGTCCCATCAGACTTTTATCTGGTATTAACAGTGCTCCCCATAAATTAGCAATTACATTTCTGGGTGCCTTGAGCCCTAGTTTTACTCAATACCCATAACCCAAGCAGTCCCATCAGACTTTTATCTGGTATTAACAGTGCTCCCCATAAATTAGCAATTACATTTCTGGGCGCCATGAGCCCTAGGCTTGCTCAATACCCATAACCCAAGCAGTCCCATCAGACTTTTATCTGGTATTAACAGTGCTCCCCATAAATTAGCAATTACATTTCTGGGCGCCATGAGCCCTAGGCTTACTCAATACTCATAACCCAAGCAGTCCCATCAGACTTTTATCTGGTATTAACAGTGATCCCCATAAATTAGCAATTATATTTCTGGGCGCCATGAGCCCTAGGCTTACTCAATACTCATAACCCAAGCAGTCCCATCAGACATTTATCTGGTATTAACAGTGCTCCCCATAAATTAGCAATTACATTTCTGGGCGCCATGAGCCCTAGGCTTACTCAATACCCATAACCCAAGCAGTCCCATCAGACTTTTATCTGGTATTAACAGTGCTCCCCATTAATTAGCAATTACATTTCTGGGTGCCTTGAGCCCTAGTTTTACTCAATACCCATAACCCAAGCAGTCCCATCAGACTTTTATCTGGTATTAACAGTGCTCCCCATAAATTAGCAATTACATTTCTGGGCGCCATGAGCCCTAGGCTTGCTCAATACCCATAACCCAAGCAGTCCCATCAGACTTTTATCTGGTATTAACACTGCTCCCCATAAATTAGCAATTACATTTCTGGGCGCCATGAGCCCTAGGCTTACTCAATACTCATAACCCAAGCAGTCCCATCAGACTTTTATCTGGTATTAACAGTGCTCCCCATAAATTAGCAATTACATTTCTGGGTGCCATGAGCCCTAGGCTTACTCAATACTCATAACCCAAGCAGTCCCATCAGACTTTTATCTGGTATTAACAGTGCTCCCCATAAATTAGCAATTACATTTCTGGGCGCCATGAGCCCTAGGCTTACTCAATACCCATAACCCAAGCAGTCCAATCAGACTTTTATCTGGTATTAACAGTGCTCCCCATAAATTAGCAATTACATTTCTGGGCGCCATGAGCCCTAGGCTTACTCAATACTCATAACCCAAGCAGTCCCATCAGACTTTTATCTGGTATTAACAGTGCTCCCCATAAATTAGCAATTACATTTCTGGGCGCCATGAGCCCTAGGCTTACTCAATACTCATAACCCAAGCAGTCCCATCAGACTTTTATCTGGTATTAACAGTGTTCCCCATAAATTAGCAATTACATTTCTGGGCGCCATGAGCCCTAGGCTTACTCATTACTCATAACCCAAGCAGTCCCATCAGACTTTTATCTGGTATTAACAGTGCTCCCCATAAATTAGCAATTACATTTCTGGGCGCCATGAGCCCTAGGCTTACTCAATACTCATAACCCAAGCAGTCCCATCAGACTTTTATCTGGTATTAACAGTGATCCCCATAAATTAGCAATTGCATTTCTGGGCGCCATGACCCTAGGCTTGCTCAATACCCATAACCCAAGCAGTCCCATCAGACTTTTATCTGGTATTAACAGTGCTCCCCATAAATTAGCAATTACATTTCTGGGCGCCATGAGCCCTAGGCTTACTCAATACTCATAACCCAAGCAGTCCCATCAGACTTTTATCTGGTATTAACAGTGATCCCCATAAATTAGCAATTATATTTCTGGGCGCCATGAGCCCTAGGCTTACTCAATACTCATAACCCAAGCAGTCCCATCAGACTTTTATCTGGTATTAACAGTGCTCCCCATAAATTAGCAATTACATTTCTGGGCGCCATGAGCCCTAGGCTTATTCAATACCCATAACCCAAGCAGTCCCATCAGACTTTTATCTGGTATTAACAGTGCTCCCCATAAATTAGCAATTACATTTCTGGGTGAATTGAGCACTAGTTTTATTCAATACCCATAACCCAAGCAGTCCCATCAGACTTTTATCTGGTATTAACAGTGCTCCCCATAAATTAGCAATTACATTTCTGGGCGCCATGAGCCCTAGGCTTGCTCAATACCCATAACCCAAGCAGTCCCATCAGACTTTTATCTGGTATTAACAGTGCTCCCCATAAATTAGCAATTACATTTCTGGGCGCTATGAGCCCTAGGCTTACTCAATACTCATAACCCAAGCAGTCCCATCAGACTTTTATCTGGTATTAACAGTGATCCCCATTAATTAACAATTATATTTCTGGGCGCCATGAGCCCTAGGCTTACTCAATACTCATAACCCAAGCAGTCCCATCAGACTTTTATCTGGTATTAACAGTGCTCCCCATAAATTAGCAATTACATTTCTGGGTGCCTGGAGCCCTAGTTTTACTCAATACCCATAACCCAAGCAGTCCCATCAGACTTTTATCTGGTATTAACAGTGCTCCCCATAAATTAGCAATTACATTTCTGGGCGCCATGAGCCCTAGGCTTGCTCAATACCCATAACCCAAGCAGTCCCATCAGACATTTATCTGGTATTAACAGTGCTCCCAATAAATTAGCAATTACATTTCTGGGCGCCATGAGCCCTAGGCTTACTCAATACTCATAACCCAAGCAGTCCCATCAGACATTTATCTGGTATTAACAGTGCTCCCCATAAATTAGCAATTACATTTCTGGGGGCATGAGCCCTTGGCTTACTCAATACTCATAACCCAAGCAGTCCCATCAGACTTTTATCTGGTATTAACAGTGCTCCCCATAAATTAGCAATTACATTTCTGGGCGCCATGAGCCCTAGGCTTACTCAATACCCATAACCCAAGCAGTCCAATCAGACTTTTATCTGGTATTAACAGTGCTCCCCATAAATTAGCAATTACATTTCTGGGCGCCATGAGCCCTAGGCTTACTCAATACTCATAACCGAAGCAGTCCCATCAGACTTTTATCTGGTATTAACAGTGCTCCCCATAAATTAGCAATTACATTTCTGGGCGCCATGAGCCCTAGGCTTACTCAATACTCATAACCCAAGCAGTCCCATCAGACTTTTATCTGGTATTAACAGTGTTCCCCATGAATTAGCAATTACATTTCTGGGCGCCATGAGCCCTAGGCTTACTCATTACTCATAACCCAAGCAGTCCCATCAGACTTTTATCTGGTATTAACAGTGCTCCCCATAAATTAGCAATTACATTTCTGGGCGCCATGAGCCCTAGGCTTACTCAATACTCATAACCCAAGCAGTCCCATCAGACTTTTATCTGGTATTAACAGTGATCCCCATAAATTAGCAATTGCATTTCTGGGCGCCATGACCCGAGGCTTGCTCAATACCCATAACCCAAGCAGTCCCATCAGACTTTTATCTGGTATTAACAGTGCTCCCCATAAATTAGCAATTACATTTCTGGGCGCCATGAGCCTTAGGCTTACTCAATACTCATAACCCAAGCAGTCCCATCAGACTTTTATCTGGTATTAACAGTGATCCCCATAAATTAGCAATTATATTTCTGGGCGCCATGAGCCCTAGGCTTACTCAATACTCATAACCCAAGCAGTCCCATCAGACTTTTATCTGGTATTAACAGTGCTCCCCATAAATTAGCAATTACATTTCTGGGCGCCATGAGCCCTAGGCTTATTCAATACCCATAACCCAAGCAGTCCCATCAGACTTTTATCTGGTATTAACAGTGCTCCCCATAAATTAGCAATTACATTTCTGGGTGAATTGAGCCCTAGTTTTATTCAATACCCATAACCCAAGCAGTCCCATCAGACTTTTATCTGGTATTAACAGTGCTCCCCATAAATTAGCAATTACATTTCTGGGCGACATGAGCCCTAGGCTTACTAATACCCATAACCCAAGCAGTCCCATCAGACTTTTATCTGGTATTAACAGTGCTCCCCATAAATTAGCAATTACATTTCTGGGCGCCATGAGCCCTAGGCTTACTCAATACTCATAACCCAAGCAGTCCCATCAGACTTTTATCTGGTATTAACAGTGATCCTCATTAATTAACAATTATATTTCTGGGCGCCATGAGCCTCAGTTTACTCAATACTCATAACCCAAGTAGTCCCATCAGACTTTTTTTATCTGTATTAACAGTGCTCCCCTATAAATTAGTAATTACATTTCTAAGGCCATGAGCCCTAGGCTTACTCAATACCTATAACCCAAGCAGTCCCATCAGACTTTATCTGGTATTAACAGTGCTCCCTATAAATTAGCAATTACATTTCTGGGTGCCTTGAGCCCTAGTTTTACTCAATACCCATAACCCAAGCAGTCCCATCAGACTTTTATCTGGTATTAACAGTGCCCCTATAAATTAGCAATTACATTTCTGGGCGCCATGAGCCCCAGGCTTGCTCAATACCCATAACCCAAGCAGTCCCATCAGACATTTATCTGGTATTAACAGTGCTCCCAATAAATTAGCAATTACATTTTCATGCCATGAGCCCTAGGCTTACTCAATACTCATAACCTGCTAGTCCCATCAGACATTTATCTGGTATTAACAGTGCTCCCCATAAATTAGCAATTACATTTCTGGGGGCATGAGCCCTTGGCTTACTCAATACCATAACCCAAGCAGTCACATCAGACTTTTATCTGGTATTAACAGTGCTCCCCCATGAATTAGCAATTACATTTCTGGGTGCCATGAGCCCTAGGCTTACTCAATACCCATAACCCAAGCAGTCCCATCAGACTTCTTATCTGGTATTAACAGTGCTCACAATAAATTAGCAATTACATTTCTGGGTGCCATGAGCCCTAGGCTTACTCAATACTCATAACCCAAGCAGTCCCATCAGACTTTTATCTGGTATTAACAGTGCTCCATAAATTAGCAATTACACTTCTGGGCGCCATGAGCCCTAGGCTTACTCAATACCCATAACCCAAGCAGTCCCATCAGACTTTTATCTGTATTAACAGTGTTCCCCATAAATTAGCAATTACATTTTCATGCCATGAGCCCTAGCTTACTCAATACCCATAACCCAAGCAGTCCCATCAGACTTTTATCTGTACACAGTGCTCCCCATGAATTAGCAATTACATTTCTGGGCGCCATGAGCCCTAGGCTTACTCAATACTCATAACCCAAGCAGTCCCATCAGATTTTATCTGGTATTAACAGTGCTCCCCATAAATTAGCAATTACATTTCTGGGCGCCATGAGCCCTAGGCTTACTCAATACTCATAACCCAAGCAGTCCCATCAGATTTTTATCTGGTATTAACAGTGTTCCCCATAAATTAGCAATTACATTTCTATGCCATGAGCCCTAGGCTTGCTCAATACCCATAACCCAAGCAGTCCCAACAGACTTTTATCTGGTATTAACAGTGCTCCCCATAAATTAGCAATTACATTTCAAGTGCCATGAGCCCTAGGCTTAATCAATACTCATAACCCAAGCAGTCCCATCAGACTTTTATCTGGTATTAACAGTGCTCCCCATAAATTAGCAATAACATTTCTGAGTGCCATGAGCCCTAGGCTTACTCAATACCCATAACCCAAGCAGTCCCATCAGACTTTTATCTGGTATTAACAGTTCTCCCCATAAATTAAATTGCAATTACATTTCTGGGCGCCATGAGCCCTAGGCTTACTCAATACCCATAACCCAAGCAGTCCCATCAGACATTTACCTGGTATTAACAGTGCTCCCCATAAATTAGCAATTACATTTCTGGGTGCCATGAGACCTAGGCTTACTCAATACTCATAACCCAAGCAGTCCCATCAGACTTTTATCTGGTATTAACAGTGCTCCCCATAAAATTAGCAATTACATTTCTGGGCGCCATGAGCCCTGGAGGCTTACTCAATACTCATAACCCAAGCAGTCCCATCAGACTTTTATCTGGTATTAACAGTGCTCCCATAAATTAGCACTTACATTTCTGGGTGCCATGAGCCCTAGGCTTACTCAATATATAACACAAGCAGTCCCATCAGACTTTTATCTGGTATTAACAGTGCTCCCCATAAATTGTAATTGTTTCTGGGCGCCATGAGCCCTGGAAGCACACTCCAATACCCATAACCCAAGCAGTCCCATCAGACTTTTATCTGGTATTAACAGTGCTCCCCATAAATTAGCAATTACATTTCTGGGCGCCATGAGCCCTAGGCTTACTCTATACCCATAACCCAAGCAGTCCCATCAGACTTTTATCTGGTATTAACAGTGCTCCCCATAAATTAGCAATTACATTTCTGGGCGCCATGAGCTCTAGGCTTACTCAATACCGCAACCCAAGCAGTCCCATCAGACTTTTTATCTGGTATTAACAGTGCTCCCCATAAATTAGCAATTACATTTCTGTGTGCCATGAGCCCTAGAGGCTTACTCAATACTCATAACCCAAGCAGTCCCATCAGACATTTATCTGGTATTAACAGTGCTCCCCATAATTTATACCAATTACATTTCTGGGTGCCATGAGCCCTAGGCTTACTCAATACTCATAACCCAACCAGTCTCATCAGACTTTTATCTGGTATTAACAGTGCTCCCCATAATTTGGCAATTACATTTCTGGGCGCCATGAGCCTAGGCTTACTCAATACTCATAACCCAAGCAGTCCCATCCAGACTTTTATCTGGTATTAACATTTTACTCCCCATAAATTAGCAATTACATTCTGGGCGCCACTTGAGCCTAGGCTTACTCAATACTCATAACCCAAGCAGTCCCATCAGACATTTATCTGGTATTAACAGTGCTCCCCATAAATTAACAATTACATTTCTGGGCGCCATGAGTCCTAGGCTTACTCAATACTCATGACCCAAGCAGTCCCATCAGACATTTATCTGGTATTAACAGTGCTCCCCATGTAATTAGCAATTACATTTCTGGGTGCCATGAGCCCTAGGCTTACTCAATACTCATAACCCAAGCAGTCTCATCAGACTTTTTGTAGGTATTAACAGTGCTCCCCATAAATTAGCAATTACATTTCTGGGTGCCATGAGCCCTAGGCTTACTCAATACTCATAACGCAAGCAGTCTCATCAGACTTTTATCTGGTATTAACAATGCTCCCATAATTTAGCAATTACATTTCTGGGTGCCATGAGCCCTAGGCTTACTCAATACTCATAACCCAAGCAGTCTCATCAGACTTTTATCTGGTATTAACAGTGCTCCCCTTAATTTAGCAATTACATTTCTGGGCACCATGAGCCCTAGGCTTACTGAATACTCATAACCGAAGCAGTCCCATCAGACATTTATCTGGTATTAACGGTGATTTCCCCATAAATTAGCATTACATTTCTGGGCGCCATGAGCCCTAGGCTTACTCAATACCCATAACCCAAGCAGTCCCATCAGACTTTTATCTGGCATTAACAGTGCTCCCCATAAATTAGCAATTACATTTCTGGGCGCCATGAGCCCTAGGCTTACTCAATACTCATAACCCAAGCAGTCCCATCAGATTTTATCTGGTATTAACAGTGCTCCCCATAAATTAGCAATTACATTTCTGGGCGCCATGAGCCCTAGGCTTACTCAATACTCATAACCCAAGCAGTCCCATCAGACTTTTATCTGGTATTAACAGTGCTCCCCACAAATTAGCAATTACATTTCTGGGCGCCATGAGCCCTAGGCTTACTCAATACCCATAACCCAAGCAGTCCCAACAGACTTTTATCTGGTATTAACAGTGTTCCCCATAAATTAGCAATTACATTTCTGGGCGCCATGAGCCTAGGCTTGCTCAATACCCATAACCCAAGCAGTCCCAACAGACTTTTATCTGGTATTAACAGTGCTCCCCATAAATTAGCAATTACATTTCTGGGCGCCATGGAAGCCTAGGCTTACTCAATACTCATAACCCAAGCAGTCCCATCAGACTTTTATCTGGTATTAACAGTGCTCCCCATAAATTAGCAATAACATTTCTGAGTGCCATGAGCCCTAGGCTTACTCAATACCCATAACTTAAGCAGTCCCATCAGACTTTTATCTGGTATTAACAGTGCTCCCCATAAATTAGCAATTACATTTCTGGGCGCCATGAGCCCTAGGCACTCAATACTCATAACTTAAGCAGTCCACATCCAGACTTTTATCTGGTATTAACAGTGCTCCCCATAAATTAGCACTTACATTTCTAGATTGCCATGAGCCCTGAGCTTACTCAATACTCATAACACAAGCAGTCCCATCAGACTTTTATCTGGTATTAACAGTGCTCCCCATAAATTAGCAATTACATTTCTGGGCGCCATGAGCCCTAGGCTTACTCAATACCCATAACTTAAGCAGTCCCATCAGACTTTTATCTGGTATTAACAGTGCTCCCCATAAATTAGCAATTACATTTTCTGGGCGCCATGAGCCCTGAAGCTTACTCAATACCCATAACCCAAGCAGTCCCATCAGACTTTTATCTGGTATTAACAGTGCTCCCCATATATTAGCAATTACATTTCTGGGCGCCATCAGCCTAAGGCTTACTCAATACCCATAACCCAAGCAGTCACATCAGACTTTTATCTGGTATTAACAGTGTCCCCATAAATTAGCAATTACATTTCTGTGTGCCATGAGCCCTAGGCTTACTCAATACTCATAACCCAAGCAGTCCCATCAGACTTTTATCTGGTATTAACAGTGCTCCCATAAATTAGCAATTACATTTCTGGGCGCCATGAGCCCTAGGCTGCTCAATACTATAACCCAAGCAGTCCCATCAGACATTTATCTGGTATTAACAGTGCTCCCCATAAATTAGCAATTACATTTCTGGGCGCCATGAGTCCTAGGCTTACTCATGTAACCCAAGCAGTCCCATCAGACATTTATCTGGTATTAACAGTGCTCCCCATGAATTAGCAATTACATTTCTGGGTGCCATGAGCCCTAGGCTTACTCAATACTCATAGCCCAACATTCTCATCAGACTTTTATCAGGTATTAACAGTGCTCCCCATAAATTAGCAATTGCATTTCTGGGTGCCATGAGCCTGACTTACTCCAATACTCATAACATAAGCAGTCTCATCAGACTTTTATCTGGTATTAACAGTGCTCCCCATGAATTTTAGCAATTACATTTCTGGGTGCCATGAGCCCTAGGCTTACTCAATACTCATAACCCAGCCAGTCTCATCAGACATTTATCTGGTATTAACAGTGCTCCCATAATTTAGCAATTGCATTTCTGGGCGCCATGGGCCACAAACACTCAATACTCATAACCCAAGCAGTCCCATCAGACTTTTATCTGGTATTAACAGTGCTCCCCATAAATTAGCAATTACATTTCTGGGCGCCATGAGCCCTAGGCTTATAATACTCATAACCCAAGCAGTCCCATCAGACATTTATCTGGTATTAACAGTGCTCCCCATAAAATTAGCAATTACATTTCTGGGCGCCATGAGTCCTAGGCTTACTCAATACTCATAACCCAAGCAGTCCCATCAGACATTTATCTGGTATTAACAGTGCTCCCCCATAAATTAGCAATTACATTTCTGGGTGCCATGAGCCCTAGGCTTACTCAATACTCATAACCCAACAGTCTCATCAGTTTTATCAGGTATTAACAGTGCTCCCCATAGAGTGCCAATTACATTTCTGGGTGCCTTATGAGCCCTAGGCTTACTCAATACTCATGACGCAAGCAGTCTCATCAGACTTTTATCTGGTATTAACAGTGCTCCCCATAATTTTGTAGTCCATTTCTGGGTGCCATGAGCCCTAGGCTTACTCAATACTCATAACCCAAGCAGTCTCATCAGACTTTTATCTGGTAGTAACAGTGCTCCCCATAATTTAGCAATTACATTTCTGGGCGCCATGAGCCCTAGGCTTACTGAATACTCATAACACAAGCAGTCCCATCAGACATTTATCTGGTATCAACAGTGCTCCCCATAAATTAGCAATTACATTTAGGCCTTATGAGCCCTAGGCTTACTCAATACTCATAACCCAAGCAGTCCATCAGACTTTTATCTGGTATTAACAGTGCTCCCCATAAATTAGCAATTACATTTCTGGGCGCCATAGGCCTAAAGGCTTACTCAATACTCATAACCCAAGCAGTCCCATCAAGACTTTTATCTGACATTAACAGTGCTCCCCCATAAATTAGCAATAACATTTCTGAGTGCCATAGGCCTAGGCTTACTCAATACCCATAACCCAAACAGTCCCATCAGACTTTTATCTAGTATTAACAGTGCTCCCCATAAATTGTAAAATACATTTCTGGGCTGCATAAGGCCCTAGGCTTGCTCAATACTCATAACCCAAGCAGTCCCATCAGACTTTTATCTGGTATTAACAGTGCTCCCCATAAATTAGCACTTACATTTCTAGGTGCCCATGAGCCCTAGGCTTACTCATCTCATAACACAAGCAGTCCCATCAGACTTTTATCTGGTATTAACAGTGCTCCCCATAAATTAACAAGGTACATTTCTGGGCATAACCGCTGAGCCCTGGAAGCACTCAATACCCTTAACCCCAAGCAAGTCCCATCAGACTTTTATCTGGTATTAACAGTGCTCCCCATAAATTAGCAATTACATTTCTGGGCTGCCATGAGCCCTAGAGCTTACTCAATACCATAACCCAAGCAGTCCCATCAGACTTTTATCTGGTATTAACAGTGCTCCCCATATGTTCTTCAGCAATTATTTCTGGGCGCCATCAGCCCTAGGCTTACTCAATACCCACATAACCCAAGCAGTCACATCAGACTTTTATCTGGTATTAACAGTGTCCCCATAATTGGCAATTACATTTCTGTGTTGTATGAGCCCTAGGCTTACTCAATACTCCATAACTTAAGCAGTCCCATCAGACTTTTATCTGGTATTAACAATTACTCCCCATAAATTAGCAATTACATTTCTGGGCGCCATGAGCCCTAGGCTTACTCAATACTCATAACCCAAGCAGTCCCATCAGACATTTATCTGGTATTAACAGTGCTCCCCATAAATTAGCAATTACATTTCTGGGCGCCATAGTCCTAAACACTCAATACTCATGACGGCAGTCCCATCAGACATTTATCTGGTATTAACAGTGCTCCCCATGAATTAGCAATTACATTTCTGGGTGCCATGAGCCTAGGCTTACTCAATACTCATAACCCAAGCAGTCTCGCCAGCTGAACTTTTATAGGTATTAACATTCCCTACACATAAATTAGCAATTACATTCCCTGCCTGGTGCCATGAACCCTAGGCTTACTCAGCCTCTCATAACATAGCTTAGTCTCATCAGACTTTTATCTGGTATTAACCAGTGCTCTACATAATTTAGCAATTACATTTCTGGGTGCCATGAGCCCTAGGCTTACTCAATACTCATAACCCAACCAGTCTCCATCAGACAGCTTATCTTGTTATTAACAGTATACATAATTTAGCAATTACATTTCTAGGCCTTGCCATGAGCCTAGGCTTACTCAATACTCATAACCCAAGCAGTCCCATCAGACTTTTATCTGGTATTAACAGTGCTCCCCATAAATTAGCAATTACATTTCTGGGCACGCATATGCCAGACCTGAAGCTTACTCAATATAACCCAAGCAGTCCCATCAGACATTTCCTCTGGTATTAACAGTGCTCCCCATAAATTAGCAATTACATTTCTGGGCGCCATTCTTGAGTCTCATTACTCAATACTCATAACCCAAGCAGTCCCATCAGACATTTATCTGGTATTAACAGTGCTCCCCATAAATTAGCAATTACATTTCTGGGTGCCATGAGCCTAGGCTTACTCAATACTCATAACCCAAACGAGTATCATCAGCAGACTTTTATCAGGTATTAACAGTGCTACACATAAATTAGCAATTACATTCCTGGGTGCCATGAGCCCTAGGCTTACTCAATACTCATGACGCAAGCAGTCTCATCAGACTTTTATCTGGTATTAACAGTGCTCCCCATAATTTAGCAATTACATTTCTGGGTGCCATGAGCCTAGGCTTACTCAGCCATATACATAACTTAAAAGCAGTCTCATCAAGACTTTTATCTGGTATTAACAGTGCTCTACATAATTTAGCAATTACATTTCTGGGCGCCATGAGCCTAGGCTTACTGAATACTCATAACACAAGCAGTCCATCAGGCATTTATCTTAGTACTCAACAGTGCTCCCCATAAATTAGCAATTACATTTCTGGGCATATGAGCCCTAGGCTTACTCAATACTCATAACCCAAAGCAGTCCCATCAGACTTTTATCTGGTATTAACATTACTCCCCTATAAATTAGCAATTTGTTTCTGGGCACCATGAGCCCTAGGCTTACTCAATACTCATAACACAAGCAATAAATTATCAGACTTTTATCTGGTATTAACAGTGTTCCCCATAAATTAGCAATTACATTCTGGGCGTCATGAGCCCTAGGCTTACTCAATACTCATAACCCAAGCAGTCCCATCAGACTTTTATATGACCATTAACAGTGCTCCCCATAAATTAGCAATTACATTTCTGGGCGCCATGAGCCTAGGCACTCAATACCATAACCCAAGCAGGGTATCCCATCAGACTTTATCTGGTATTAACAATTGCTCCCCATAAATTAGCAATTACATTTCTGGGCTGCATGACCCTAGGCTTATTCAATACTCATAACTCTTGACAGTCCCATCAGACTTTTATCTGGTATTAACAGTGCTCCCCATAAATTAGCAATTACATTTCCACCTGGGTGCCATACAGACCTAGGCTTACTCAATACTCCTGCTTAAGCAGTCCCATCAGAATTTATCTGGTATTAACAGTGCTCCCATAAATTATCAATTACATTTCTGGGTGCCATGAGCCCTGAGCTTACTCAGCACCATAACCCAGCAGTCCATCAAGACTTTTATCAGGTATTAACAGTGCTCCCCATAAATTAGCAATTACATTTCTGGGTGCCATGACCTGACTTACTCAATATATAACCTTGATTCAATCAGACTTTTATCTGGTATTAACAGTGCTCCCCCCATAAATTAGCAATTACATTTCTAGGCGCCATACAGGCCCTGGGCTTACTCAATACTCATAACCCAAGCAATCCCATCAGACTTTTATCTGGTATTAACAGTGCTCCCCATAAATTAGCAATTACATTTCTGGGTACCATGAAGCCTGACTTACTCAATACTCATAACCCAAGCAGTCCCATCTAGACTTTTATCTTGGTATTAACAGTGCTCCCCATAAATTAGCAATTACATTTCTGGGCACTTATGAATACTAGGCTTACTCAATACCCTGCCCAACAGTCCAATCAACAGACTTTTATCAGGTGTCTTTCTGGTCTCCCCATAAATTAGCAATTACATTTCTGGGCAGCATGAGCCCTAGGCTTACTCAATACTCATAACCCAAGCAGTCCCATCAGACTTTTATCTGGTGATAACAGTGCTCCCCATAAATTAGCAATTACATTTCTGGGCACTGCTGAACCCTAGGCTTACTCAATACTCATAACCCAAGCAGTCCATCAGACTTTTATCTGGTATTAACAGTGTTCCCATAAATTAGCAGTACATTTCTGGGGCATGTATTCAGGCTTACTCTAATATACTCTAACCCAAGCAGTCCCATCAGACTTTATCTACTAAAGTGATAACAGTACTCCCCATAAATTCTAGCAATTACATTCCTGGACGCCATGAGCCCTAGGCTTATAATACTCATAAGCAAACAGTCCCCATCGGAACTTTTATCTGGTATTAACAGTATTCCCACTAAATTAGCAATTACATTTCTGGGCCTCCATGACCCTAAGCTTGTAATGCCTTAACCCAAGCAGTCCCATCAGACTTTTATCTGGTGAAATGGCCAGTGCTCCCTTAAAGTGTAATTACATTTCTGGGCTGCATGTGCTAGGCCTAGGCTTACTCAATACTCATAATGTAACCCAAGCAGTCCCATCAGACTTTTATCTGGTATTAACAGTGATCCCCATAAATTAGCAATTATGTTCTGGGCGCCATGAGCCTAGGCTTACTCAATACTCCATAGCTTTAAACAGTCCCATCAGACTTTTATCTGGTATTTACAGTGCTCCCCATAAATTAGCAATTGCATTTCCCTACCACGCCATGAAACCCTAGGCTGCTCAATACCTGCCTGCTTTTATAAAGCAGTCCCATCAAGACTTTATCTGGTATTAACAGTGCTCCCCATAAATGTGATGCATTTCAGGTGACCTGAGCCCTAATTTTATTCAATTATAACCCAAGCAGTCCCATCAGACACCTCTGGTAGTAACAGGTATACATAGAGTATGATGCATTTCTGGGCGCCATGAGCCCTAGGCTTACTCATCTCCATAACCCAAACAGTCCCATCAGACTTTATCACCAGTGATAACAGTGCTCCCTATAGAGGTAGCAATTACATTTCTGGGCTTATAGACCCTAGGCTTACTCAATACCCATAACCAACAGTCCCATCAGACTTTTATCTGGTATTAGCTGTTATTATAAATTAGCAATTACATTTCTGTGCCACTGGGCCCTAGGCTTATAAATATATAACCCAAGCAGTCCCATCCATTTTATCTTTATTTATTAACATTGCTCCCCATAAATTACAACAGTGCTTTAAGGCCTTGTAGGCCCTAGGCTTACTCAATACTCATAACCCAAGCAGTCCCATCAGACATTGTCTGGTATTAACAGTGCTCCACATAAATTAGCAATTACATTTCTGGACTGCCATGAGCCCTAGGCTTACTCAATACTCATAACGCAAGCAGTCTCATCAGACTTTTATCTGGTATTAACAGTGCTCCCCATAATTTAGCAATTACATTTCTGGGTGCCATGAGCCCTAGGCTTACTCAATACTCATAACCTTAGTCTCATCAGAACTTTTATCTGGTATTAACAGTGCTCACAATTTAGCAATTACATTTCTGTGGGCACTTGTGAGCCCTGAGCTTACTCAATACTCATAACCCAAGCAGTCCCATCAGACTTTATCTGGTATTAACAGTGCTACCCATAAATTAGCAATTACATTTCTGGGCGCCATGAGCCCTAGGCTTACTCAATACTCATAACCCAAGCAGTCCCATCAGACATTTATCTGGTATTAACAGTGCTCCCCATAAATTAGCAATTACATTTCTGGGCGCCATGAGTCCTAGGCTTACTCAATACTCATAACCCAAGCAGTCCCATCAGACATTTATCTGGTATTAACAGTGCTCCCCATAAATTAGCAATTATTTTTCTGGGTGCCATGAGCCCTAGGCTTACTCAATACTCATAACCCAAGCAGTCTCATCAGACTTTTATCAGGTATTAACAGTGCTCCCCATAAATTAGCAATTACATTTCTGGGTGCCATGAGCCCTAGGCTTACTCAATACTCATAACGCAAGCAGTCTCATCAGACTTTTATCTGGTATTAACAGTGCTCCCCATAATTTAGCAATTACATTTCTGGGTGCCATGAGCCCTAGGCTTACTCAATACTCATAACCCAAGCAGTCTCATCAGACTTTTATCTGGTATTAACAGTGCTCCCCATAATTTAGCAATTACATTTCTGGGCGCCATGAGCCCTAGGCTTACTGAATACTCATAACCCAAGCAGTCCCATCAGACATTTATCTGGTATTAACAGTGCTCCCCATAAATTAGCAATTACATTTCTGGGCGCCATGAGCCCTAGGCTTACTCAATACTCATAACCCAAGCAGTCCTATCAGACTTTTATCTGGTATTAACAGTGCTCCCCATAAATTAGCAATTACATTTCTGGGCGCCATGAGCCCTAGGCTTACTCAATACTCATAACACAAGCAGTCCCATCAGACTTTTATCTGGTATTAACAGTGTTCCCCATAAATTAGCAATTACATTTCTGGGCGTCATGAGCACTAGGCTTACTCAATACTCATGACCCAAGCAGTCCCATCAGACTTTTATCTGGTATTAACAGTGCTCCCCATAAATTAGCAATTACATTTCTGGGCGCCATGAGCCCTAGGCTTGCTCAATACCCATAACCCAAGCAGTCCCATCAGACTTTTATCTGGTATTAACAGTGCTCCCCATAAATTAGCAATTACATTTCTGGGCGCCATGAGCCCTAGGCTTATTCAATACTCATAACCGAAGCAGTCCCATCAGACTTTTATCTGGTATTAACAGTGCTCCCCATAAATTAGCAATTACATTTCTGGGTGCCATGAGCCCTAGGCTTACTCAATACTCATAACCCAAGCAGTCCCATCAGACTTTTATCTGGTATTAACAGTGCTCCCCATAAATTAGCAATTACATTTCTGGGTGCCATGAGCCCTAGGCTTACTCAATACTCATAACCCAAGCAGTCCAATCAGACTTTTATCTGGTATTAACAGTGCTCCCCATAAATTAGCAATTACATTTCTGGGCGCCATGAGCCCTAGGCTTACTCAATACTCATAACCCAAGCAGTCCCATCAGACTTTTATCTGGTATTAACAGTGCTCCCCATAAATTAGCAATTACATTTCTGGGTGCCATGAGCCCTAGGCTTACTCAATACTCATAACCCAAGCAGTCCCATCAGACTTTTATCTGGTATTAACAGTGCTCCCCATAAATTAGCAATTACATTTCTGGGCGCCATGAGCCCTAGGCTTACTCAATACCCATAACCCAAGCAGTCCAATCAGACTTTTATCTGGTATTAACAGTGCTCCCCATAAATTAGCAATTACATTTCTGGGCGGCATGAGCCCTAGGCTTACTCAATACTCATAACCCAAGCAGTCCCATCAGACTTTTATCTGGTATTAACAGTGCTCCCCATAAATTAGCAATTACATTTCTGGGCGCCATGAGCCCTAGGCTTACTCAATACTCATAACCCAAGCAGTCCCATCAGACTTTTATCTGGTATTAACAGTGTTCCCCATAAATTAGCAATTACATTTCTGGGCGCCATGAGCCCTAGGCTTACTCAATACTCATAACCCAAGCAGTCCCATCAGACTTTTATCTGGTATTAACAGTGCTCCCCATAAATTAGCAATTACATTTCTGGGCGCCATGAGCCCTAGGCTTACTCAATACTCATAACCCAAGCAGTCCCATCAGACTTTTATCTGGTATTAACAGTGTTCCCCATAAATTAGCAATTACATTTCTGGGCGCCATGAGCCCTCGGCTTGCTCAATACCCATAACCCATGCAGTCACATCAGACTTTTATCTGGTATTAACAGTGCTCCCCATAAATTAGCAATTACATTTCTGGGCGCCATGAGCCCTAGGCTTACTCAATACTCATAACCCAAGCAGTCCCATCAGACTTTTATCTGGTATTAACAGTGATCCCCATAAATTAGCAATTATATTTCTGGGCGCCATGAGCCCTAGGCTTACTCAATACTCATAACCCAAGCAGTCCCATCAGACTTTTATCTGGTATTTACAGTGCTCCCCATAAATTAGCAATTACATTTCTGGGCGCCATGAGCCCTAGGCTTACTCAATAACCATAACGCAAGCAGTCCCATCAGACTTTTATTTGGTATTAACAGTGCTCCCCATAAATTAGCAATTACATTTCTGGGTGACTTGTGCCCTAGTTTTATTCAATTCCCATAACCCAAGCAGTCACATCAGACATTTATCTGGTATTAACAGTGCTCCCCATAAATTAGCAATTACATTTCTGGGCGCCATGAGCCCTAGGCTTGCTCAATACCCATAACCCAAGCAGTCCCATCAGACATTTATCTGGTATTAACAGTGCTCCCCATAAATTAGCAATTACATTTCTGGGCGCCATGAGCCCTAGGCTTACTCAATACTCATAACCCAAGCAGTCCCATCAGACTTTTATCTGGTATTAACAGTGATCCCCATTAATTAGCAATTATATTTCTGGGCGCCATGAGACCTAGGCTTACTCAATACTCATAACCCAAGCAGTCCCAACAGACTTTTATCTGGTATTAACAGTGCTCCCCATAAATTAGCAATTACATTTCTGGGCGCCATGAGCCCTAGGCTTACTCAATACCCATAACCCAAGCAGTCCCATCAGACTTTTATCTGGTATTAACAGTGCTCCCCATAAATTAGCAATTACATTTCTGGGTGCCTTGAGCCCTAGTTTTACTCAATACCCATAACCCAAGCAGTCCCATCAGACATTTATCTTGTATTAACCGTGCTCCCCATAAATTAGCAATTACATTTCTGGGCGCCATGAGCCCTAGGCTTGCTCAATACCCATAACCCAAGCAGTCCCATCAGACATTTATCTGGTATTAACACTGCTCCCCATAAATTAGCAATTACATTTCTGGGCGCCATGAGCCCTAGGCTTACTCAATACTCATAACCCAAGCAGTCCCATCAGACATTTATCTGGTATTAACAGTGCTCCCAATAAATTAGCAATTACATTTCTGGGGGCATGAGCCCTTGGCTTACTCAATACTCATAACCCAAGCAGTCCCATCAGTCTTTTATCTGGCATTAACAGTGCTCCCCATAAATTAGCAATTACATTTCTGGGCGCCATTAGCCCTAGGCTTACTCAATACTCATAACCCAAGCAGTCCCATCAGACTTTTATCTGGTATTAACAGTGCTCCACATTAATTAGCAATTACATTTCTGGGCGCCATGAGCCCTAGGCTTACTCAATACCCATAACCCAAGCAGTCCCATCAGACTTTTATCTGGTATTAACAGTGTTCCCCTTAAATTAGCAATTACATTTCTGGGCGCCATGAGCCCTAGGCTTACTCAATACCCATAACCCAAGCAGTCCCATCAGATTTTATCTGGTATTAACAGTGTTCCCCATAAATTAGCAATTACATTTCTGGGCGCCATGAGCCCTAGGCTTACTCAATACCCATAACCCAAGCAGTCCCATCAGACTTTTATCTGGTATTAACAGTGCTCCCCATAAATTAGCAATTACATTTCTGGGCGCCATGAGCCCTAGGCTTGCTCAATACCCATAACCCAAGCAGTCCCAACAGACTTTTATACTGGTATTAACAGTGCTCCCCATAAATTAGCAATTACATTTCTGGGCGCCATGAGCCCTAGGCTTACTCAATACTCATAACCCAAGCAGTCCCATCAGACTTTTATCTGGTATTAACAGTGCTCCCCATAAATTAGCAATAACATTTCTGGGCGCCATGAGCCCTAGGCTTACTCAATACTCTTAACCCAAGCAGTCCCATCAGATTTTATCTGGTATTACAGTGCTCCCCATAAATTAGCAATTACATTTCTGGGTGCCATGAGCCCTAGGCTTACTCAATACCCATAACCCAAGCAGTCCCATCAGACTTTTATCTGGTATTAACAGTGTTCCCCATAAATTAGCAATTACATTTCTGGGCGCCATGAGCCCTACGCTTGCTCAATACCCATAACCCAAGCAGTCCCATCAGACTTTTATCTGGTATTAACAGTGCTCCCCATAAATTAGCACTTACATTTCTGGGTGCCATGAGCCCTAGGCTTACTCAATACTCATAACACAAGCAGTCCCATCAGACTTTTATCTGGTATTAACAGTGCTCCCCATAAATTAGCAATTACATTTCTGGGCGCCATGAGCCCTAGGCTTACTCAATACCCATAACCCAAGCAGTCCCATCAGACTTTTAACTGGTATTAACAGTGCTCCCCATAAATTAGCAATTACATTTCTGGGTGCCATGAGTCCTAGGCTTAACCAATACTCATAACCCAAGCAGTCCCATCAGACTTTTGTCTGGTATTAACAGTGCTCCCCATAAATTAGCAATTACATTTCTGGGTGCCATGAGCCCTAGGCTTACTCAATACTCATAACCCAAGCAGTCCCATCAGACTTTTATCTGGTATTAACAGTGCTCCCCATAAATTAGCAATTACATTTCTGAGTGCCATGAGCCCTAGGCTTACTCAATACCCATAACCCAAGCAGTCCCATCAGACTTTTATCTGGTATTAACAGTGCTCCCCATAAATTAGCAATTACATTTCTGGGCGCCATGAGCCCTAGGCTTACTCAATACCCATAACCCAAGCAGTCCCATCAGACATTTATCTGGTATTAACAGTGCTCCCCATAAATTAGCAATTACATTTCTGGGTGCCATGAGACCTAGGCTTACTCAAAAACTCATAACCCAAGCAGTCCCATCAGACTTTTATCTGGTATTAACAGTGCTCCCCATGAATTAGCAATTACATTTCTGGGCGCCATGAGCCCTAGGCTTACTCAATACTCATAACACAAGCAGTCCCATCAGACTTTTATCTGGTATTAACAGTGCTCCCCATAAATTAGCACTTACATTTCTGGGTGCCATGAGCCCTAGGCTTACTCAATACTCATAACACAAGCAGTCCCATCAGACTTTTATCTGGTATTAACAGTGCTCCCCATAAATTAGCAATTACATTTCTGGGCGCCATGAGCCCTAGGCTTACTCAATACCCATAACCCAAGCAGTCCCATCAGACTTTTATCTGGTATTAACAGTGCTCCCCATAAATTAGCAATTACATTTCTGGGCGCCATGAGCCCTAGGCTTACTCAATACCCATAACCCAAGCAGACCCATCAGACTTTTATCTGGTATTAACAGTGCTCCCCATAAATTAGCAATTACATTTCTGGGCGCCATGAGCCCTAGGCTTACTCAATACCCATAACCCAAGCAGTCCCATCAGACTTTTATCTGGTATTAACAGTGTCCCCATAAATTAGCAATTACATTTCTGTGTGCCATGAGCCCTAGGCTTACTCAATACTCATAACCCAAGCAGTCCCATCAGACTTTTATCTGGTATTAACAGTGCTCCCCATAAATTAGCAATTACATTTCTGGGCGCCATGAGCCCTAGGCTTACTCAATACTCATAACCCAAGCAGTCCCATCAGACATTTATCTGGTATTAACAGTGCTCCCCATAAATTAGCAATTACATTTCTGGGCGCCATGAGTCCTAGGCTTACTCAATACTCATAACCCAAGCAGTCCCATCAGACTTTTATCTGGTATTAACAGTGCTCCCCATAAATTAGCAATTACATTTCTGGGTGCCATGAGCCCTAGGCTTACTCAATACTCATAACCCAAGCAGTCTCATCAGACTTTTATCAGGTATTAACAGTGCTCCCCATAAATTAGCAATTACATTTCTGGGTGCCATGAGCCCTAGGCTTACTCAATACTCATAACGCAAGCAGTCTCATCAGACTTTTCTCTGGTATTAACAGTGCTCCCCATAATTTAGCAATTACATTTCTGGGTGCCATGAGCCCTAGGCTTACTCAATACTCATAACCCAAGCAGTCTCATCAGACTTTTATCTGGTATTAACAGTGCTCCCCATAATTTAGCAATTATATTTCTGGGCGCCATGAGCCCTAGGCTTACTCAATACTCATAACCCAAGCAGTCCCATCAGACATTTATCTGGTATTAACAGTGCTCCCCATAAATTAGCAATTACATTTCTGGGCGCCATGAGCCCTAGGCTTACTCAATACTCATAACCCAAGCAGTCCCATCAGACTTTTATCTGGTATTAACAGTGCTCCCCATAAATTAGCAATTACATTTCTGGGCGCCATGAGCCCTAGGCTTACTCAATACTCATAACACAAGCAGTCCCATCAGACTTTTATCTGGTATTAACAGTGTTCCCCATAAATTAGCAATTACATTTCTGGGCGTCATGAGCCCTAGGCTTACTCAATACTCATAACCCAAGCAGTCCCATCAGACTTTTATCTGGTATTAACAGTGTTCCCCATAAATTAGCAATTACATTTCTGGGCGCCATGAGCCCTAGGGTTGCTCAATACCCATAACCAAAGCAGTCCCATCAGACTTTTATCTGGTATTAACAGTGCTCCCCATAAATTAGCAATTACATTTCTGGGCGCCATGAGCCCTCGGCTTACTCAATACTCATAACCCAAGCAGTCCCATCAGACTTTTATCTGGTATTAACAGTGCTCCCCATAAATTAGCAATTACATTTCTGGGCGCCATGAGCCCTAGGCTTACTCAATACCCATAACCCAAGCAGTCCCATCAGACTTTTATCTGGTATTAACAGTGCTCCCCATAAATTAGCAATTATTTTTCTGGGTGCCATGAGCCCTAGTTTTACTCAATACCCATAACCCAAGCAGTCCCATCAGACTTTTATCTGGTATTAACAGTGCTCCCCATAAATTAGCAATTACATTTCTGGGCGCCATGAGCCCTAGGCTTGCTCAATACCCATAACCCAAGCAGTCCCATCAGACCTTTATCTGGTATTAACAGTGCTCCCCATAAATTAGCAATTACATTTCTGGGCGCCATGAGCCCTAGGCTTACTCAATACTCATAACCGAAGCAGTCCCATCAGACTTTTATCTGGTATTAACAGTGCTCCCCATAAATTAGCAATTACATTTCTGGGTGCCATGAGCCCTAGGCTTACTCAATACTCATAACCCAAGCAGTCCCATCAGACTTTTATCTGGTATTAACAGTGCTCCCCATAAATTATCAATTACATTTCTGGGTGCCATGAGCCCTAGGCTTACTCAATACCCATAACCCAAGCAGTCCCATCAGACTTTTATCTGGTATTAACAGTGCTCCCCTTAAATTAGCAATTACATTTCTGGGTGCCATGAGCCCTAGGCTTACTCAATACTCATAACCCAAGCAGTCCCATCAGACTTTTATCTGGTATTAACAGTGCTCCCCATAAATTAGCAATTACATTTCTGGGCGCCATGAGCCCTAGGCTTACTCAATACCCATAACCCAAGCAGTCCCATCAGACTTTTATCTGGTATTAACAGTGTTCCCCATAAATTAGCAATTACATTTCTGGGCGCCATGAGCCCTAGGCTTACACAATACCCATAACCCAAGCAGTCCCATCAGACATTTATCTGGTATTAACAGTGCTCCCCATAAATTAGCAATTACATTTCTGGGCGCCATGATCCCTAGGCTTACTCAATACTCATAACCCAAGCAGTCCCATCAGATTTTATCTGGTATTAACAGTGCTCCCCATAAATTAGCAATTACATTTCTGGGCGCCATGAGCCCTAGGCTTACTCAATACTCATAACCCAAGCAGTCCCATCAGACTTTTATCTGGTATTAACAGTGCTCCCCATAAATTAGCAATTACATTTCTGGGCGCCATGAGCCCTAGGCTTACTCAATACCCATAACCCAAGCAGTCCCATCAGACTTTTATCTGGTATTAACAGTGTTCCCCATAAATTAGCAATTACATTTCTGGGCGCCATTAGCCCTAGGCTTACTCAATAGCCATAACCCAAGCAGTCCCATCAGACTTTTATCTGGTATTAACAGTGTTCCCCATAAATTAGCAATTACATTTCTGGGCGCCATGAGCCTTAGGCTTACTCAATACCCATAACACAAGCAGTCCCATCAGACTTTTATCTGGTATTAACAGTGCTCCCCATAAATTAGCAATTACATTTCTGGGCGCCATGAGCCCTAGGCTTACTCAATACTCATAACCCAAGCAGTCCCATCAGACTTTTATCTGGTATTAACAGTGTTCCCCATAAATTAGCAATTACATTTCTGGGCGCCATGAGCCCTAGGCTTGCTCAATACCCATAACCCAAGCAGTCCCATCAGACTTTTATCTGGTATTAACAGTGCTCCCCATAAATTAGCAATTACATTTCTGGGCGCCATGAGCCCTAGGCTTACTCAATACTCATAACCCAAGCAGTCCCATCAGACTTTTATCTGGTATTAACAGTGCTCCCCATAAATTAGCAATTACATTTCTGGGTGCCATGAGCCCTAGGCTTACTCAATACTCATAACCCAAGCAGTCCCATCAGACTTTTATCTGGTATTAACAGTGCTCCCCATAAATTAGCAATTACATTTCTGGGCGCCGTGAGCCCTAGGCTTACTCAATAATCATAACCCAAGCAGTCCCATCAGACTTTTATCTGATATTAACAGTGCTCCCCATAAATTAGCAATTACATTTCTGGGCGCCATGAGCCCTAGGCTTACTCAATACTCTTAACCCAAGCAGTCCCATCAGACTTTTATCTGGTATTAACAGTGCTCCCCATATATTAGCAATTACATTTCTGGGCGCCATGAGCCCTAGGCTTACTCAATACCCATAACCCAAGCAGTCCCATCAGACTTTTATCTGGTATTAACAGTGTTCCCCATAAATTAGCAATTACATTTCTGGGCGCCATGAGCCCTAGGCTTACTCAATACCCATAACCCAAGCAGTCCCATCAGACATTTATCTGGTATTAACAGTGCTCCCCATAAATTAGCAATTACATTTCTGGACGCCATGATCCCTAGGCTTACTCAATACTCATAACCCAAGCAGTCCCATCAGATTTTATCTGGTATTAACAGTGCTCCCCATAAATTAGCAATTACATTTCTGGGCGCCATGAGCCCTAGGCTTACTCAATACTCATAACCCAAGCAGTCCCATCAGACTTTTATCTGGTATTAACAGTGCTCCCCATAAATTAGCAATTACATTTATGGGCGCCATGAGCCCTAGGCTTACTCAATACCCATAACCCAAGCAGTCCCATCAGACTTTTATCTGGTATTAACAGTGCTCCCCATAAATTAGCAATTACATTTCTGGGCGCCATGAGACCTAGGCTTACTCAATACCCATAAACCAAGCAGTCCCATCAGACATTTATCTGGTATTAACAGTGCTCCCCATAAATTAGCAATTACATTTCTGGGTGCCATGAGCCCTAGGCTTACTCAATACTCATAACCCAAGCAGTCCCATCAGACTTTTATCTGGTATTAACAGTGCTCCCCATAAATTAGCAATTACATTTCTGGGCGCCATGAGCCCTAGGCTTACTCAATACTCATAACCCAAGCAGTCCCATCAGACTATTATCTGGAATTAACAGTGCTCCCCATAAATTAGCAATTACATTTCTGGGTGCCATGAGCCCTAGGCTTACTCAATACTCATAACACAAGCAGTCCCATCAGAAACTTTTATCTGGTATTAACAGTGCTCCCCATAAATTAGCAATTACATTTCTGGGCGCCATGAGCCCTAGGCTTACTCAATACTCATAACCCAAGCAGTCCCATCAGACATTTATCTGGTATTAACAGTGCTCCCCATAAATTAGCAATTACATTTCTGGGTGCCATGAGCCCTAGGCTTACTCAATACTCATAACCCAAGCAGTCTCATCAGACTTTTATCTGGTATTAACAGTGCTCCCCATAAATTAGCAATTACATTTCTGGGCGACATGAGCCCTAGGCTTACTCAATACTCATAACCCAAGCAGTCCCATCAGATATTTATCTGGTATTAACAGTGCTCCCCATAAATTAGCAATTACATTTCTGGGCGCCATGAGCCCTAGGCTTACTCAATACCCATAACCCAAGCAGTCCCATCAGACTTTTATCTGGTATTAACAGTGCTCCCCATAAATTAGCAATTACATTTCTGGGTGCCATGAGCCCTAGGCTTACTCAATACTCATAACCAAAGCAGTCTCATCAGACATTTATCTGGTATTAACAGTGCTCCCCATAAATTAGCAATTACATTTCTGGGCGCCATGAGCCCTAGGCTTACTCAATACCCATAACCCAAGCAGTCCCATCAGACTTTTATCTGGTATTAACAGTGATCCCCATAAATTAGCAATTACATTTCTGGGCGCCATGAACCCTAGGCTTACTCAATACTCATAACCCAAGCAGTCCCATCAGACATTTATCTGGTATTAACAGTGCTCCCCATAAATTAGCAATTACATTTCTGGGCGCCATGAGCCCTAGGCTTACTCAATACTCACAACCCAAGCAGTCCCTTCAGACTTTTATCTGGTATTAACAGTGCTCCCCATGAATAAGCAATTACATTTCTGGGTGCCATGAGCCCTAGGCTTACTCAATACTCATAACCCAAGCAGTCTCATCAGACTTTTATCTGGTATTAACAGTGCTCCCCATAAATTAGCAATTACATTTCTGGGTGCCATGAGCCCTAGGCTTACTCAATACTCATAACCCAAGCAGTCTCATCAGACTTTTATCTGGTATTAACAGTGCTCCCCATAAATTAGCAATTACATTTCTGGGCGCCATGAGCCCTAGGCTTACTCAATACCCATAATCCAAGCAGTCCCATCAGACTTTTATCTGGAATTAACAGTGCTCCCCATAAATTAGCCATTACATTTCTGGGCGCCATGAGCCCTAGGCTTACTCAATACCCATAACCTAAGCAGTCCCATCAGACTTTTATCTGGTATTAACAGTGCTCCCCATAAATTAGCAATTACATAGCTGGGTGCCATGAGCCCTAGGCTTACTCAATACTCATAACTCAAGCAGTCCCATCAGACATTTATCTGGTATTATCAGTGCTCCCCATAAATTAGCAATTACATTTCTGGGTGCCATGAGCCCTAGGCTTACTAAATACTCATAACCCAAGCAGTCTCATCAGACTTTTATCTGGTATTAACAGTGCTCCCCATAAATTAGCAATTACATTTCTGGGCGCCATGTGCCCTAGGCTTACTCAATACTCATAGCCCAAGCAGTCCCATCAGACATTTATCTGGTATTAACAGTGCTCCCCATAAATTAGCAATTACATTTCTGGGCGCCATGAGCCCTAGGCTTACTCAATACTCATAACCCAAGCAGTCCCATCAGACTTTTATCTGGTATTAACAGTGCTCCCCATAAATTAGCAATTACATTTCTTGGTGCCATGAGCCCTAGGCTTACTCAATACTCATAACCCAAGCAGTCTCATGAGATTTTATCTGGTATTAACAGTGCTCCCCATAAATTAGCAATTACATTTCTGGGCGCCATGAGCCCGAGGCTTACTCAATACTCATAACCCAAGCAGTCCCATCAGACTTTTATCTGGTATTAACAATGCTCCCCATAAATTAGCAATTACATTTCTGGGCGCCATGAGCCCTAGGCTTACTCAATACTCATTACCCAAGCAGTCCCATCAGACTTTTATCTGGTATTAACAGTGCTCCCCATAAATTAGCAATTACATTTCTGGGTGCCATGAGCCCTAGGCTTACTCAATACTCATAACCCAAGCAGTCTCATCAGACTTTTATCTGGTATTAACAGTGCTCCCCATAAATTAGCAATTACATTTCTGGGCGCCATGAGCCCTAGGCTTACTCAATACTCATAACCCAAGCAGTTCCATCAGACTTTTATCTGGTATTAACAGTGCTCCCCATAAATTAGCACTTACATTTCTGGGCGCCATGAGCCCTAGGCTTGCTCAATACTCATAACCCAAGCAGTCCCATCAGACTTTTATCTGGTATTAACAGTGCTCCCCATAATTTAGCAATTACATTTCTGGGCGCCATGAGCCCTAGGCTTACTCAATACTCATAACCCAAGCAGTCCCATCAGACTTTTATCTGGTATTAACAGTGCTCCCTATCAATTAGCAATTACATTTCTGGGTGCCATGAGCCCTAGGCTTACTCAATACTCATAACCCAAGCAGTCCCATCAGACTTTTATCTGGTATTAACAGTGCTCCCCATAAATTAGCAATTACATTTCTGGGTTCCATGAGCCCTAGGCTTACTCAATACTCATAACCCAAGCAGTCTCATCAGACTTTTATCTGGTATTAACAGTGCTCCCCATAAATTAGCAATTACATTTCTGGGCGCCATGAGCCCTAGGCTTACGCAATACTCATAACCCAAGCAGTCCCATCAGACTTTTATCTGGTATTAACAGTGCTCCCCATAAATTAGCAATTACATTTCTGGGCGCCATGAGCCCTAGGCTTACTCAATACTCATAACCCAAGCAGTCGTATCAGACTTTTATCTGGTATTAACAGTGATCCCTATAAATTAGCAATTACATTTCTGGGTGCCATGAGCCCTAGGCTTACTCAATACTCATAACCCAAGCAGTCCCATCAGACTTTTATCTGGTATTAACAGTGCTCCCCATAAATTAGCAATTACATTTCTGGGCGCCATGAGCCCTAGGCTTACTCAATACTCATAACCCAAGCAGTCTCATCAGACTTTTATCTGGTATTAACAGTGCTCCCCATAAATTAGCAATTACATTTCTGGGCGCCATGAGCCCTAGGCTTACTCAATACTCATAACCCAAGCAGTCCCATCAGACTTTTATCTGGTATTAACAGTGCTCCCCATAAATTAGCACTTACATTTCTGGGCGCCAGGAGCCCTAGGCTTACTCAATACTCATAACCCAAGCAGTCCCATCAGGCTTTTATCTGGTATTAACAGTGCTCCCCATAAATTAGCAATTACATTTCTGGGCGCCATGAGCCCTAGGCTTACTCAATACTCATAACCCAAGCAGTCCCATCAGACTTTTATCTGGTATTAACAGTGCTCCCTATAAATTAGCAATTACATTTCTGGGTGCCATGAGCCCTAGGCTTACTCAATACTCATAACCCAAGCAGTCCCATCAGACTTTTATCTGGTATTAACAGTGCTCCCCATGAATTAGCAATTACATTTCTGGGTGCCATGAGCCCTAGGCTTACTCAATACTCATAACCCAAGCAGTCCCATCAGACTTTTATCTGGTATTAAAAGTGCTCCCCATAAATTAGCAATTACATTGCTGGGTGCCATGAGCCCTAGGCTTACTCAATACTCATAACCCAAGCAGTCTCATCAGACATTTATCTTGTATTAACCGTGCTCCCCATAAATTTGCAATTACATTTCTGGGTGCCATGAGCCCTAGGCTTACTCAATACTCATAACCCAAGCAGTCCCATCAGACTTTTATCTGGTATTAACAGTGCTCCCCATAAATTAGCAATTACATTTCTGGGCGCCATGAGCCCTAGGCTTACTCAATACTCATAACCCAAGCAGTCCCATCAGACTTTTATCTGGTATTAACAGTGCTCCCCATAAATTAGCAATTACATTTTTGGGCGCCATGAGCCCTAGGCTTACTCAATACTCATAACCCAAGCAGTCCCATCAGACTTTTATCTGGTATTAACAGTGCTCCCCATAAATTAGCAATTACATTTCTGGGCGCCATGAGCCCTAGGCTTATTCAATACTCATAACCCAAGCAGTCCCATCAGACTTTTATCTGGTATTAACAGTGCTCCCCATAAATTAGCAATTACATTTCTGGGCGCCATGAGCCCTAGGCTTACGCAATACCCATAACCCAAGCAGTCCCATCAGACTTTTATCTGGTGTTAACAGTGCTCCCCATAAATTAGCAATTACATTTCTGGGCGCCATGAGCCCTAGGCTTACTCAATACTCATAACCCAAGCAGTCCCATCAGACTTTTATCTGGTATTAACAGTGCTCCCCATAAATTAGCAATTACATTTCTGGGCGCCATGAGCCCTAGGCTTACTCAATACTCATAACCCAAGCAGTCCCATCAGACTTTTATCTGGTATTAACAGTGCTCCCCATAAATTAGCAATTACATTTCTGGGCGCCATGAGCCCTAGTCTTACTCAATACTCATAACCCAAGCAGTCCCATCAGACTTTTATCTGGTATTAACAGTGCTCCCCATAAATTAGCAATTACATTTCTGGGCGCCATGAGCCCTAGGCTTACTCAATACTCATAACCCAAGCAGTCCCATCAGACTTTTATCTGGTATTAACAGTGCTCCCCATAAATTAGCAATTACATTTCTGGGCGCCATGAGCCCTAGGCTTACTCAATACTCATAACCCAAGCAGTCCCATCAGTCTTTTATCTGGTATTAACAGTGCTCCCCATAAATTAGCAATTACATTTCTGGGTGCCATGATCCCCACACATATCAATAACTCAGATGACTTACTTCATAAAATTAGAATTATTAATATGACTAACTTATCTATAACAAGTTTGGATATTAAATCTCTCTATACCAACAAACGCATTAAAAATGTTTAAATATTCTTAGATGCCATCTCAAAATTTCAAAGAGATTTTCCTTCTACCGATCCCTAAAATGATGAAAATACGCACATTCGTCCATACTCATTGACATTTCTCTTTTAACAACACTTTTCGTAAACTACAATTTGGTTTACCCATGGAGTTTTCTATCAGTGGTGTTCTCACTTGTCTATTCCTAGACTTGTTAGAATCCAGTTGTTTCAAATATGTTTTTTCAATCGTATCACCCCGAGCAATGTGGTAATGCCATTTTTGTGCAGGGGGCTACATAAGGGTAAAAAGATTAAGTAGAAGAGATTGAAGAGAAAGACGAACAAGTTAGAAAGGAGCAAGAGAAGGATGGGAATACAGGTGTGATGACACTACATAAGAGTAAAAAAGATTAAGTAGAAGAGAGTGAAGAGGAAGACGAACCAGTCAGAAAGGAGCAAGAGAAGGATGGGAATACAGGTGTGATGACACTACATAAGAGTAAAAAAGATTAAGTAGAAGAGAGTGAAGAGGAAGACGAACCAGTTATAAAGGAGCAAGAGAAGGATGGGAATACAGGTGTGATGACATTACATAAGAGTAAAAAAGATTAAGTAGAAGAGAGTGAAGAGGAAGACGAACCAGTTAGAAAGGAGCAAACGAAGGATGGGAATACAGGTGTGATAACACTACATGAGAGTAAAAAAGATTAAGTAGAAGAGAGTGAAGAGGAAGACGAACCAGTTAGAAAGGAGCAAGAGAAGGATGGGAATACAGGTGTGATGACACTACATAAGAGTAAAAAAGATTAAGTAGAAGAGATTGAAGAGAAAGACGAACAAGTTAGAAAGGAGCAAGAGAAGGATGGGAATACAGGTGTGATGACACTACATAAGAGTAAAAAAGATTAAGTAGAAGAGAGTGAAGAGGAAGACGAACCAGTTAGAAAGGAGCAAACGAAGGATGGGAATACAGGTGTGATAACACTACATGAGAGTAAAAAAGATTAAGTAGAAGAGAGTGAAGAGGAAGACGAACCAGTTAGAAAGGAGCAAGAGAAGGATGGGAATACAGGTGTGATGACACTACATAAGAGTAAAAAAGATTAAGTAGAAGAGAGTGAAGAGGAAGACGAACAAGTTAGAAAGGAGCAAACGAAGGATGGGAATACAGGAGTGATAACACTACATGAGAGTAAAAAAGATTAAGTAGAAGAGAGTGAAGAGGAAGACGAACCAGTTAGAAAGGAGCAAGAGAAGGATGGGAATACAGGTGTGATGACACTACATAAGAGTAAAAAAGATTAAGTAGAAGAGAGTGAAGAGGAAGACGAACCAGTTAGAAAGGAGCAAGAGAAGGATGGGAATACAGGTGTGATGACACTACATAAGAGTAAAAAAGATTAAGTAGAAGAGAGTGAAGAGGAAGACGAACCAGTTAGAAAGGAGCAAGAGAAGGATGGGAATACAGGTGTGATGACACTACATAAGAGTAAAAAAGATTAAGTAGAAGAGAGTGAAGAGGAAGACGAACCAGTTAGAAAGGAGCAAAAGAAGGATGGGAATACAGGTGTGATAACACTACATAAGAGTAAAAAGATTAAGTAGAAGAGAGTGAAGAGGAAGACGAACCAGTTAGAAAGGAGCAAGAGAAGGATGGGAATACAGGTGTGATGACACTACATAAGAGTAAAAAGATTAAGTAGATGAGAGTGAAGAGGAAGACGAACCACTTAGAAAGTTGCAAGAGAAGGATGGGAATAAAGGTGTGATGACACTACATAAGAGTAAAAAAGATTAAGTAGAAGAGAGTGAAGAAGAAGACGAACCAGTTAGAAAGGAGCAAGAGAAGGAAGGGAATACAGGTGTGATGACACTACATAAGAGTAAAAAAGATTAAGTAGAAGAGAGTGAAGAGAAAGACGAAGAAGTTAGAAAGGAGCAAGAGAAGGATGGGAATACAGGTGTGATGACACTACATAAGAGTAAAAAAGATTAAGTAGAAGAGAGTGAAGAGAAAGACGAAGAAGTTAGAAAGGAGCAAGAGAAGGATGGGAATACAGGTGTGATGACACTACATAAGAGTAAAAAAGATTAAGTAGAAGAGAGTGAAGAGAAAGACGAAGAAGTTAGAAAGGAGCAAGAGAAGGATGGGAATACAGGTGTGATGACACTACATAAGAGTAAAAAAGATTAAGTAGAAGAGAGTGAAGAGAAAGACGAAGAAGTTAGAAAGGAGCAAGAGAAGGATGGGAATACAGGTGTGATGACACTACATAAGAGTAAAAAAGATTAAGTAGAAGAGAGTGAAGAGAAAGACGAAGAAGTTAGAAAGGAGCAAGAGAAGGATGGGAATACAGGTGTGATGACACTACATAAGAGTAAAAAAGATTAAGTAGAAGAGAGTGAAGAGGAAGACGAACCAGTTAGAAAGGAGCAAAAGAAGGATGGGAATACAGGTGTGATAACACTACATAAGAGTAAAAAAGATTAAGTAGAAGAGAGTGAAGAGGAAGACGAACCAGTTAGAAAGGAGCAAGAGAAGGATGGGAATACAGGTGTGATGACACTACATAAGAGTAAAAAGATTAAGTAGAAGAGAGTGAAGTGAAAGACGAACCAGTTAGAAAGGAGCAAGAGAAGGATGGGAATACAGGTGTGATGACACTACATAAGAGTAAAAAAGATTAAGTAGAAGAGAGTGAAGAGGAAGACGAACCAGTTAGAAAGGAGCAAGAGAAGGATGGGAATACAGGTGTGATGACACTACATAAGAGTAAAAAATATTAAGTAGAAGAGAGTGAAGAGAAAGACGAACCAGTTAGAATGGAGCAAGAGAAGGATGGGAATACAGGTGTGATGACACTACATAAGAGTAAAAAGGATTAAGTAGAAGAGAGTGAAGAGAAAGACGAACAAGTTAGAAAGGAGCAAGAGAAGGATGGGAATACAGGTGTGATGACACTACATAAGAGTAAAAAAGATTAAGTAGAAGAGAGTGAAGAGAAAGACCAACCAGTTAGAAAGGAGCAAAAGAAGGATGGGAATACAGGCGTGATGACAGTACATAAGAGTAAAAAGGATTAAGTAGAAGAGAGTGAAGAGAAAGACGAACAAGTTAGAATGGAGCAAGAGAAGGATGGGAATACAGGTGTGATGACACTACATAAGAGTAAAAAAGATTAAGTAGAAGAGAATGAAGAGGAAGACGAACCAATTAGAAAGGAGCAAGAGAAGGATGGGAATACAGGTGTGATGACACTACATAAGAGTAAAAAGGATTAAGTAGAAGAGAGTGAAGAGAAAGACGAACAAGTTAGAAAGGAGCAAGAGAAGGATGGGAATACAGGTGTGATGACACTACATAAGAGTAAAAACGATTAAGTAGAAGAGAGTGAAGAGAAAGACGAACAAGTTAGAAAGGAGCAAGAGAAGGATGGGAATACAGGTGTGATGACACTACATAAGAGTAAAAAAGATTAAGTAGAAGAGAGTGAAGAGAAAGACCAACCAGTTAGAAAGGAGCAAAAGAAGGATGGGAATACAGGCGTGATGACACTACATAAGAGTAAAAAATATTAATTAAGAGAAGAGAGTGAAGAGAAAGACGAACCAGTTAGAATGGAGCAAGAGAAGGATGGGAATACAGGTGTGATGACACTACATAAGAGTAAAAAAGATTAAGTAGAAGAGAGTGAAGAGAAAGACGAACCAGTTAGAAAGGAGCAAGAGAAGGATGGGAATACAGGTGGGATGACACTACATAAGAGTAAAAACGATTAAGTAGAAGAGAGTGAAGAGGAAGACGAACCAGTTAGAAAGGAGCAAAAGAAGGATGGGAATACAGGTGTGATGGCACTACATAAGAGTAAAAAAGATGAAGTAGAAGAGAGTGAAGAGGAAGACGAACCAGTTAGAAAGGAGCAAGAGAAGGATGGGAATACAGGTGTGATGACACTACATAAGAGTAAAAAATATTAAGTAGAAGAGAGTGAAGAGGAAGACGAACCAGTTAGAAAGGAGCAAAAGAAGGATGGGAATACAGGTGTGATGGCACTACATAAGAGTAAAAATGATGAAGTAGAAGAGAGTGAAGAGGAAGACGAACCAGTTAGAAAGGAGCAAGAGAAGGATGGGAATACAGGTGTGATAACACTACATAAGAGTAAAAAAGATTAAGTAGAAGAGAGTGAAGAGAAAGACCAACCAGTTAGAAAGGAGCAAAAGAAGGATGGGAATACAGGTGTGATGGCACTACATAAGAGTAAAAAAGATGAAGTAGAAGAGAGTGAAGAGGAAGACGAACCAGTTAGAAAGGAGCAAGAGAAGGATGGGAATACAGGTGTGATGACACTACATAAGAGTAAAAAAGATTAAGTAGAAGAGAGTGAAGAGAAAGACCAACCAGTTAGAAAGGAGCAAAAGAAGGATGGGAATACAGGCGTGATGACACTACATAAGAGTAAAAAATATTAAGTAGAAGAGAGTGAAGAGAAAGACGAACCAGTTAGAATGGAGCAAGAGAAGGATGGGAATACAGGTGTGATGACACTACATAAGAGTAAAAAGGATTAAGTAGAAGAGAGTGAAGAGAAAGACGAACAAGTTAGAAAGGAGCAAGAGAAGGATGGGAATACAGGTGTGATGACACTACATAAGAGTAAAAAAGATTAAGTAGAAGAGAGTGAAGAGAAAGACGAACAAGTTAGAAATGAGCAAGAGAAGGATGGGAATACAGGTGTGATGACACTACATAAGAGTAAAAAAGATTAAGTAGAAGAGAGTGAAGAGAAAGACCAACCAGTTAGAAAGGAGCAAAAGAAGGATGGGAATACAGGCGTGATGACACTACATAAGAGTAAAAAATATTAAGTAGAAGAGAGTGAAGAGAAAGACGAACCAGTTAGAATGGAGCAAAAGAAGGATGGGAATACAGGTGTGATGACACTACATAAGAGTAAAAAAGATTAAGTAGAAGAGAGTGAAGAGAAAGACGAACCAGTTAGAAAGGAGCAAGAGAAGGATGGGAATACAGGTGGGATGACACTACATAAGAGTAAAAACGATTAAGTAGAAGAGAGTGAAGAGGAAGACGAACCAGTTAGAAAGGAGCAAAAGAAGGATGGGAATACAGGTGTGATGGCACTACATAAGAGTAAAAAAGATGAAGTAGAAGAGAGTGAAGAGGAAGACGAACCAGTTAGAAAGGAGCAAGAGAAGGATGGGAATACAGGTGTGATGACACTACATAAGAGTAAAAAATATTAAGTAGAAGAGAGTGAAGAGGAAGACGAACCAGTTAGAAAGGAGCAAAAGAAGGATGGGAATACAGGTGTGATGGCACTACATAAGAGTAAAAATGATGAAGTAGAAGAGAGTGAAGAAGACGAACCAGTTAGAAAAAGACAAGGGTAGAATACAGGTGTAACACTACGTAAGTGTAAAAAAAGATTAAGTAGAAGAGAGTGAAGAGAAAGACCAACCAGTTAGAAAGGAGCAAAAGAAGGATGGGAATACGGAATAATGATCGTACTACATAAAAATCTAAAAAAGATGAGATGAAGAGAGTGAAGAGGAAGACGAACCAGTTAGAAAGGAGCAAGAGAAGGATGGGAATACAGGTGTGATGACACTACATAAGAGTAAAAAGATTAAGTAGAAGAGAGTGAAGAAAAAGGGCCAACCAGTTAGAAAGGAGCAAAAGAAGGATGGGAATACAGGCGTGATGACACTACATAAGAGTAAAAAATATTAAGTAGAAGAGAGTGAAGAGAAAGACGAACAGACAGAATGGAGCAGAAAGGATGGGAATACAGGTGTGATGGCACTACATAAGAGTAAAAAAAGATGAAGTAGAAGAGAGTGAAGAGGAAGACGAACCAGTTAGAAAGGAGCAAGAGAAGGATGGGAATACAGGTGTGATAACACTACATAAGAGTAAAAAGATTAAGTAGAAGAGAGTGAAGAGGAAGACCAACCAGTTAGAAAGGAGCAAGAGAAGGATGAGGAATACAGGTGTGATGACACTACATAAGAGTAAAAAGATTAAGTAGATGAGAGTAGAGGAAGACGAACCACTTAGAAAGTTACCCAAGAGAAGGATGGGAATACAGGTGTGATGACACTACATAAAGTAAAAAAAGATTAGTGAAGAGAGTGAAGGAAGACGAACCAGAAAGGAGCAAGAAGGATGGGAATACAGGTGTGATGACACTACATAAGAGTAAAAAGATTAAGTAGAAGAGTGAAGAGGAAGACGAACCAGTTAGAAAGGAGCAAAGAAGGATGGGAATACAGGTTTGATAACACTACATAGGTAAAAAGATTAAGTAGAAGAGAGTGAAGAGGAAGACAGACCAGTTAGAAAGGAGCAAAGAAGAGAAGGATGGGAATACGGGTGTGATAACACTACATAAGAGTAAAAGATTCTAGTGAAGAGTAGAGGAAGACGAACCAGTTAGAAAGGAGCAAAGAAGGATGGGAATACAGGTGTGATGACACTACATAAGAGTAAAAAGATTAAGTAGAAGAGAGTGAAGAGGAAGACGAACCAGTTAGAAAGGAGCAAGAGAAGGATGGAGTTGTGGGTGTGATGACACTACATAAGAGTAAAAAAGATTAAGTAGAAGAGAGAGAGAGGGCAGACAGTTAGAAAGGAGCAAAAGAAGGATGGGAATACAGGTTTGATAACACTACATAAGAGTAAAAAAAGATTAAGTAGAAGAGAGTGAAAGGAGAAGACGAACCAGTTAGAAAGGAGCAAAAGAAGGATGGGAATACAGGTGTGATAACACTACATAAGAGTAAAAAGATTAAGTAGAAGAGAGTGAAGGAAGACGAACCAGTTAGAGGAGCAAGAGAAGGATGGGAATACGGGTGTGATGACACTACATAAGAGTAAAAAAGATTAAGTAGAAGAGAGTGAAGAGGAGAAGACGAACCAGTTAGAAAGAGCAAAAGAAGGATAGAATACAGGTGTGATAACACTACATAAGAGTAAAAATATTAAGTAGAAGAGAGTGACGAGGAAAACGAACCAGTTAGAAAGGAGCAAAGAGAAGGATGGGAATACAGGTGTGATGACACTACATAAGAGTAAAAAAGATTAAGTAGAAGAGAGTGAAGAGAAAAGACGAACAAGTTAGAAAGGAGCAAGAGAAGTATGGGAATACAGGTGTGATGACACTACATAAGAGTAAAAAAGATTAAGTAGAAGAGAGTGAAGAGGAAGACGAACCAGTTAGAAAGGAGCAAGAGATGGATGGAAATACAGGTGTGATGACACTACATAAGAGTAAAAAATTAAGTAGAATAGGTGAAGAGGAAGAAGAACCAGTTAGAAAGGAGCAAAAGAAGGATGGGAATACAGGTGTGATAACACTACATAAGAGTAAAAATATTAAGTAGAAGAGAGTGACGAGGAAAACAGACAGTTGAGAAGAACAAGAGAAGGATGGGAATACAGGTGAAGTGACACTACATAAGAGTAAAAAAGATTAAGTGAAGAGAGTGAAGAAGGTGAACAAGTTAGAAAGAGGCAAGAGAAGTATGGGAATACAGGTGTGATGACTCTACATAAGAGTAAAAAAGATTAAGTAGAAGAAGAGAGTGAAGAGGAAGACAGACCAGTTAGAAAGGAGCAAGAGAAGGATGGAAATACAGGTGTGATGACACTACATAAGAGTAAAATTAAGTAGAATGAGTGAAGAGGAAGACGAACCAGTTAGAAAGAGACAAGAGAAGGAAGGGAATACAGGTGTGATGACACTACATAAGAGTAAAAAGATTAAATAGAAGAGAGTGAAGAGAAAGACGAACAAGTTAGAAAGGAGCAAAGAGAAGGATGAATACAGGTGTGATGACACTACATAATAAGAGTAAAAAAGATTAAGTAGAAGAGAGTGAAGAGAAAGACGAACCAGTTGGAAAGGAGCAAGAGAAGGATGGGAATACAGGTGTGATGACACTACATAAGAGTAAAAAAGATGAAGTAGAAGAGAGTGAAGAGGAAGACGAACCAGTTAGAAAGGAGCAAGAGAAGGATGGGAATACAGGTGTGATGACACTACATAAGAGTAAAAAGATTAAGTAGAAGAGAGTGAAGAGGAAGATGAACCAGTTAGAAAGGAGCAAGAGAAGGATGGGAATACAGGTGTGATGACACTACATAAGAGTAAAAAGATTAAGTAGAAGAGAGTGAGGAAGACGAACCAGTTAGAAAGGAGCAAAAAGAAGGATGGGAATACAGGTGTGATAACACTACATAAGAGTAAAGATTAAGTAGAAGAGAGTGAAGAGAAAGACGAACCAGTTAGAAAAGGAGCAAAAGAAGGATGGGAATACAGGTGTGATAACACTACATAAGAGTAAAAAAGATTAAGTAGAAGAGAGTGAAGGAAGACGAACCAGTTAGAAAGGAGCAAGAGAAGGATGGGAATACAGGTGTGATGACACTACATAAAGAGTAAAAAAGATTAAGTAGAAGAGAGTGAAGAGAAAGACGAACAAGTTAGAAAGGAGCAAGAGAAGTATGGGAATACAGGTGTGATGACACCATAAGAGTAAAAAAGATTAAGTAGAAGAGTGAAGAGGAAGACGAACCAGTTAGAAAGGAGCAAGAGAAGGATGGAAATACAGGTGTGATGACACTACATAAGGCAAAAAAAAATTAAGTAGAATAGAGTGAAGAGGAAGAAGAACCAGTTAGAAAGGAGCAAAGAGAAGGATGGAAATACAGGTGTGATGACACTACATAAGAGTAAAAAAAATTAAGTAGAATAGAGTGAAGAGGAAGACGAACCAGTTAGAAAGGAGCAAGAGAAGGAAGGGAATACAGGTGTGATGACACTACATAAGAGTAAAAAGATTAAATAGAGAAGAGTGAAGAAAGACGAACAAGTTAGAAAGGAGCAAGAGAAGGATGGGAATACAGGTGTGATGACACTACATAAGAGTAAAAAAGATTAAGTAGAAGAGAGTGAAGAGAAAGACGAACCAGTTAGAAAGGAGCAAGAGAAGGATGGGAATACAGGTGTGATGACACTACATAAGAGTAAAAAAGATGAAGTAGAAGAGAGTGAAGAGGAAGACGAACCAGTTAGAAAGGAGCAAGAGAAGGATGGGAATACAGGTGTGATGACACCATAAGAGTAAAAAGATTAAGTAGAAGAGAGTGAAGAGGAAGACGAACCAGTTAGAAGAACAAGAAGGATGGGAATACAGGTGTGATAACACTACATAAGAGTAAAAAGATTAAGTAGAAGAGAGTGAAGAGGAAGACCAACCAGTTAGAAAGAACAGAAGGATGGGAATACAGGTGTGATGACACTACCGCAAGAGTAAAAGATTAAGTAGATGAGAGTGAAGAGGAAGACCACTTAGAAGAGATTGCAAGAGAAGGATGGGAATACAGGTGTGATGACTACTGCATAAGAGTAAAAAGATTAAGTAGAAGAGAGTGAAGAGGAAGACGAACCAGTTAGAAAGGAGCAAGAGAAGGATGGGAATACAGGTGTGATGACACTACATAAGAGTAAAAAGATTAAGTAGAAGAGAGTGAAGAGGAAGACGAACCAGTTGAAAAGGAACAAGAGAAGGATGGGAATACAGGTGTGATAACACTACATAAGAGTAAAAAGATTAAGTAGAAGAGAGTGAAGAGGAAGACAGACCAGTTAGAAAGGAGCAAAAGAAGGATGAATACAGGTGTGATAACACTACATAAGAGTAAAAAGATTAAGTAGAAGAGAGTGAAGAGGAAGACGAACCAGTTAGAAAGGAGCAAGAGAAGGATGGGAATACAGGTGTGATGACACTACATAAGAGTAAAAAAGATTAAGTAGAAGAGAGTGAAGAGGAAGACGAACCAGTTAGAAAGGAGCAAAAGAAGGGATGGGAATACAGGTGTGATAACACTACATAAGAGTAAAAATATTAAGTAGAAGAGAGTGACGAGGAAAACGAACCAGTTAGAAAGGAGCAAGAGAAGGATGGGAATACAGGTGTGATGACACTACATAAGAGTAAAAAAGATTAAGTAGAAGAGAGTGAAGAGAGAAAGAAGACGAACAAGTTAGAAAGGAGCAAGAGAAGGATGGGAATACAGGTGTGATGACACTACATAAGAGTAAAAAAGATTAAGTAGAAGAGAGTGAAGAGGAAGACGAACCAGTTAGAAAGGAGCAAGAGAAGGATGGAAATACAGGTGTGATGACACTACATAAGAGTAAAAAAGATTAAGTAGAATAGAGTGAAGAGGAAGAACCAGTTAGAAAGGAGCAAAAGAAGGATGGGAATACAGGTGTGATAACACTACATAGAGTAAAAAAGATTAAGTAGAAGAGAGTGAAGAGGAAGACGAACCAGTTAGAAAGTTGCAAGAGAAGGATGGGAATACAGGTGTGATGACACTACATAAGAGTAAAAAAGATTAAGTAGAAGAGAGTGAAGAGGAAGACGAACCAGTTAGAAAGGAGCAAAAGAAGGATGGGAATACAGGTGTGATAACACTACATAAGAGTAAAAAAGATTAAGTAGAAGAGAGTGAAGAGGAAGACGAACCAGTTAGAAAGGAGCAAGAGAAGGATGGGAATACAGGTGTGATGACACTACATAGAGTAAAAAGATTAAGTAGAAGAGAGTGAAGAGGAAGACGAACCAGTTAGAGAAAGACAAGAAGGATGGGAATACAGGTGTGATAACACTACATAAGAGTAAAAATATTAAGTAGAAGAGAGTGACGAGGAAAACCCAGACCAGTTAGAAAGGAGCAAAGAAGGATGGGAATACAAGGTGTGATGACACTACATAAGTAAAAAGATTAAGTAGAAGAGAGTGAAGAGAAAGACGAACAAGTTAGAAAGGAGCAAGAGAAGGATGGGAATACAGGTGTGATGACACTACATAAGAGTAAAAAAGATTAAGTAGAAGAGTGAAGAGGAAGACGAACCAGTTAGAAAGGAGCAAGAGGATGGAAATACAGGTGTGATGACACTACATAAGAGTAAAGATTAAGTAGAGATAGAGTGAAGAGGAAGAAGAACCAGTTAGAAAGGAGCAAAAGAAGGATGGGAATACAGATGTGATAACACTACATAAGAGTAAAAAAGATTAAGTAGAAAGAGAGTGAAGAGGAAGACGAACCAGTTAGAAAGTTGCAAGAGAAGGATGGGAATACAGGTGTGATGACACTACATAAGAGTAAAAAGATTAAGTAGAAGGAAATTGAAGAGGAAGACGAACCAGTTAGAAAGGAGCAAAAGAAGGATGGGAATACAGGTGTGATAACACTACATAAGAGTAAAAGATTAAGTAGAAGAGAGTGAAGAGGAAGACGAACCAGTTAGAAAGGAGCAAGAGGATGGGAATACAGGTGTGATGACACTACATAAGAGTAAAAAGATTAAGTAGAAGAGAGTGAAGAGGAAGACGAACCAGTTAGAAGGAGCAAAAGAAGGATGGGAATACAGGTGTGATAACACTACATAAGAGTAAAAATATTAAGTAGAAGAGAGTGACGAGGAAAACAGGCAGTTAGAAAGGAGCAAGAGAAGGATGGGAATACAGGTGTGATGACACTACATAAGAGTAAAAAGATTAAGTAGAAGAGAGAGTGAAGAGAAAGACGAACAAGTTAGAAAGGAGCAAGAGAAGGATGGGAATACAGGTGTGATGACACTACATAAGAGTAAAAAAAGATTAAGTAGAAGAGAGTGAAGAGGAAGACAGACCAGTTAGAGAAAGGAGCAAGAGAAGGATGGAAATACAGGTGTGATGACACTACATAAGAGTAAAAAGATTAAGTAGAATAGAGTGAAGAGGAAGAAGAACCAGTTAGAAAGTGCAAAAGAAGGATGGGAATACAGGTGTGATAACACTACATAAGAGTTAAAAAGATTAAGTAGAGAAGAGAGTGAAGAGGAAGACGAACCAGTTAGAAAGGAGCAAGAGAAGGAAGGGAATACAGGTGTGATGACACTACATAAGAGTAAAAAGATTAAGTAGAAGAGAGTGAAGAGAAAGACGAACCAGTTAGAAAGGAGCAAGAGAAGGATGGGAATAAGGGTGTGATGACACTACATAAGAGTAAAAAAGATTAAGTAGAAGAGAGTGAAGAGAAAGACGAACAAGTTAAGAAAAACTGAAGAAGGATGGGAATACAGGTGTGATGACACTACATAAGAGTAAAAAGATTAAGTAGAAGGGTAAGAGAAAAGACGAACAAGTTAGAAAGGAGCAAGAGAAGGATGGGAATACAGGTGTGATGACACTACATAAGATTAAAAAGATTAAGTAGAAGAGAGTGAAGGAAGACGAACCAGTTAGAAAGGAGCAAAAGAAGGATGGGAATACAGGTGTGATAACACTACATAAAAATCAAAAAGATTAAGTAGAAGAGAGTGAAGAGAAGACGAACCAGTTAGAAAGGAGCAAGAGAAGGATGGGAATACAGGTGTGATGACACTACATAAGAGTAAAAAAGATTAAAGTAGAAGAGAGTGAAGTGAAAGACGAACCAGTTAGAAGGGAGCAAGAGAAGGATGGGTATACAGGTGTGATGACACTACATAAGAGTAAAAAAGATTAAGTAGAAGAGAGTGAAGAGAGGAAGACGAACCAGTTAGAAAGGAGCAAAAGAAGGATGGGAATACAGGTGTGATGACACTACATAAGAGTAAAAAAGATTAAGTAGAAGAGAGTGAAGAGAAAGACGAACCAGTTAGAAAGGAGCAAGAGAAGGATGGGAATACAGGTGTGATGACACTACATAAAAGTAAATAAGATTAAGTAGAAGAGAGTGAAGAGAAAGACGGAGCAGTTAGAAAGGAGCAAAAAGATGGCTGGAGACTACAGGTGTGATGACACTACATAAGAGTAAAAAAGATTAAGTAGAAGAGGAGAGTGAAGAGAAAGACGAACCAGTTAGAAAGGAGCAAGAGAAGGATGGGAATGCAGGCGTGATGACACTACATAAGAGTAAAAAATATTAAGTAGAAGAGAGTGAAGAGAAAGACGAACCAGTTAGAATAGAGCAAGAGAAGGATGGGAATACAGGTGTGATGACACTACATAAGAGTAAAAAAGATTAAGTAGAAGAGAGTGAAGAGAAAGACGAACAAGTTAGAAAGGAGCAAGAGAAGGATGGGAATACAGGTGTGATGACACTACATAAGAGTAAAAAAGATTAAGTAGAAGAGAGAGTGAAGAGAAAGACGAACAAGTTAGAAAGGAGCAAGAGAAGGATGGGAATACAGGTGTGATGACACTACATAAGAGTAAAAGGATTAAGTAGAAGAGAATGAAGAGAAAGACGAACAAGTTAGAAAGGAGCAAGAGAAGGATGGGAATACAGGTGTGATGACACTACATAAGAGTAAAAAAGGTTAAGTAGTAGAGAAAGAAGAGACCAACCAGTTAGAAAGGAGCAAAAGAAGGATAGGAATACAGGCGTGATGACACTACATAAGAGTAAAAAAGATTAAGTAGAAGAGAGTGAAGAGAGAAAGACGAACCAGTTAGAAAGGAGCAAAAGAAGGATGGGAATACGAGTGTGATGACATTACATAAGAGTAAAAAGATTAAGTAGAAGAGAGTGAAGAGAAAGACGAACCAGTTAGAAAGGAGCAAAAGAAGGATGGGAATACAGGTGTGATGACACTACATAAGAGTAAAAAAGATTAAGTAGAAGAGAGTGAAGAGGAAGACGAACCAGTTAGAAAGGAGCAAAAGAGAGAAGGATGGGAATACAGGTGTGATGACACTACATAAGAGTAAAAAAGATTAAGTAGAAGAGAGTGAAGAGAAAGACGAACCAGTTAGAGAAAAGGAGCAAGAGAAGGATGGGAATACAGGTGTGATGACATTACATAAGTGTAAAAAGATTAAGTAGAAGAGAGTGAAGAAGAGTAAGACAAACAAGTTAGAAAGGAGCAAGAGTAGGATGGGAATACAGGTGTGATGACACTACATAGAGTAAATAAGATTAAGTAGAAGAGAGTGAAGAGGAAGACGAACCAGTTAGAAAGAAGGAGCAAGAGAGAAGGATGGGAATACAGGTGTGATGACACTACATAAGCGTAAAAAGATTAAGTAGAAGAGAGTGTAGAGGAAGACGAACCAGTTAGAAAGGAGCAAGAGAAGGATGGGAATACAGGTGAGATGACACTACATAAGAGTAAAAAAGATTAAGTAGAAGGAAGTGAAGAGAAAGACGAACCAGTTAGAAAGGGAGCAAGAGAAGGATGGGAATACAGGTGTGATGACACTACATAAAGAGTAAAAAGATTAAGTAAAAGAGAGTGAAGAGAAAGACGAACAAGTTAGAAAGGAGCAAAGAGAAGGATGGGAATACAGGTGTGATGACACTACATAAGTGTAAAAAGATTAAGTAGAAGAGAGTGAAGAGAAAGACAGGTGAACCAGTTAGAAAGGAGCAAAAGAAGGCTGGGAATACAGGTGTGATGACACTACATAAAAGTAAATAAGATTAAGTAGAAGAGAGTGAAGAAAAGACGAACCAGTTAGAATGGAGCAAGAGAAGGATGGGAATACAGGTGTGATAACACTACATAAGAGTAAAAAAGATTAAGTAGAAGAGAGTGAAGAGGAAGACGAACCAGTTAGAAGAGAACAAGAGAAGGATGGGAATACAGGTGTGATAACCACTACATAAGAGTAAGATTAAGTAGAAAGTGAAGAGGAAGACGAACCAGTTAGAAAGGAGCAAAAGAAGGATGGGAATACAGGTGTGATAACACTACATAAAATTAAAAATATTAAGTAGAAGAGAGTGACTGAGGAAAACGAACCAGTTAGAAAGGAGCAAGAGAAGGATGGGAATACAGGTGTGATGACACTACATAAGAGTAAAAAAGATTAAGTAGAAGAGAGTGAAGAGAGACGAACCAGTTAGAAAGGAGCAAGAGAAGGATGGAAATACAGGTGTGATGACACTACACATAGAGTAAAGATTAAGTAGAATAGAGTGAAGAGGAAGAAGAACCAGTTAGAAAGTGCAAAAGAAGGATGGGAATACAGGTGTGATAACACTACATAAGAGTTAAAAAGATTAAGTAGAAGAGAGTGAAGGAAGACGAACCAGTTAGAAAGGAGCAAGAGAAGGAAGGGAATACAGGTGTGATGACACTACATAAGAGTAAAAAAGATTAAGTAGAAAGAGAGTGAAAGAGAAAGACGAACCAGTTAGAAAGGAGCAAGAGAAGGATGGGAATAAAGGTGTGATGACACTACATAAGAGTAAAGATTAAGTAGAAGAGAGTGAAGAGAAAGACGAACAAGTTAGAAAGGAGCAAGAGAAGGATGGGAATACAGGTGTGATGACACTACATAAGAGTAAAAAGATTAAGTAGAAGAGAGTGAAGAGAAAGACAGACAAGTTAGAAAGGAGCAAGAGAAGGATGGGAATACAGGTGTGATGACACTACATAAGATTAAAAAAGATTAAGTAGAAGAGAGTGAAAGGGAAGACGAACCAGTTAGAAAGGAGCAAAAGAAGGATGGGAATACAGGTGTGATAACACTACATAAGAGTAAAAAAAGATTAGAGAGTAGAAGAGAGTGAAGAGGAAGACGAACCAGTTAGAAAGGAGCAAGAGAAGGATGGGAATACAGGTGTGATGACACTACATAAGAGTAAAAAGATTAAGTAGAAGAGAGTGAAGTGAAAGACGAACCAGTTAGAAGGGAGCAAGAGAAGGATGGGTATACAGGTGTGATACATAAGAGTAAAAAAGATTAAGTAGAAGAGAGAGTGAAGAGGAAGACGAACCAGTTAAGAAAGGAGCAAAAGAAGGATGGGAATACAGGTGTGATGACACTACATAAGAGTAAAAAAGATTAAGTAGAAGAGAGTGAAGAGAAAGACGAACCAGTTAGAAAGGAGCAAGAGAAGATTCAGGAATACAGGTGTGATGACACTACATAAAAGTAAATAAGATTAAGTAGAAGAGAGTGAAGAAAGACGAACCAGTTAGAAAGGAGCAAAAGATGGCTGGGAATACAGGTGTGATGACACTACATAAGGTAAAAGATTAAGTAGAAGAGAGTGAAGAGAAAGACGAACCAGTTAGAAAGGAGCAAGAGAAGGATGGGAATACAGGCGTGATGACACTACATAAGAGTAAAAAATATTAAGTAGAAGAGAGTGAAGAGAAAGACGAACCAGTTAGAATAGAGCAAGAGAAGGATGGGAATACAGGTGTGATGACACTACATAGGAGTAAAAAAGATTAAGTAGAAGAGAGTGAAGAGAAAGACAGACAAGTTAGAAAGGAGCAAGAGAAGGATGGGAATACGAGTGTGATGACACTACATAAGAGTAAAAAGATTAAGTAGAAGAGAGTGAAGAAAGACGAACAAGTTAAGAAAGAGAGACAAGAGAAGGATGGGAATACAGGTGTGATGACACTACATAAGAGTAAAAAGGATTAAGTAGAAGAGAATGAAGAGAAAGACAGACAAGTTAGAAAGGAGCAAGAGAAGGATGGGAATAATGCAAGGTGTGATGACACTACATAAGAGTAAAAAAGGTTAAGTAGTAGAGAAAGAGAGAGACCAGCAGTTAGAAAGGAGCAAGAGAAGGATGGGAATACAGGTGTGATGACATTATAAGAGTAAAAAAGATTAAGTAGAAGAGAGTGAAGAGAAAGACGAACCAGTTAGAAAGGAGCAAGAAGGATGGGAATACAGGTGTGATGACATTACATAAGAGTAAAAAAGATTAAGTAGAAGAGAGTGAAGAGAAAGACGAACCAGTTAGAAAGGAGCAAAAGAAGGATGGGAATACAGGTGTGATGACACTACATAAGAGTAAAAAGATTAAGTAGAAGAGAGTGAAGAGGAAGACGAACCAGTTAGAAAGGAGCAAAAGAAGGATGGGAATACAGGTGTGATGACACTACATAAAATGCAAAAAAAAGATTAAGTAGAAGGAAATTGAAGAAGAACGAACCAGTTAGAAAGGCAAAGAGAAGGATGGGAATACAGGTGTGATGACATTACATAAGTGTAAAAGATTAAAGTAGAAGGGAGTGAAGAGTAAGACAAACAAGTTAGAAAGGAGCAAGAGTAGGATGGGAATACGGGTGTGATGACACTACATAAGAGTAAATAGGGTCGTAGAAGAGAGTGAAGAGGAAGACAGACCAGTTAGAAAGGAGCAAGAGAAGGATGGGAATACAGGTGTGATGACACTACATAAGCGTAAAAAGATTAAAGTAGAAGAGAGTGTAGAGGAAGACGAACCAGTTAGAAAGGAGCAAGAGAAGGATGGGAATACAGGTGAGATGACACTACATAAGAGTAAAGATTAAGTAGAAGAGAGTGAAGAGAAAGACGAACCAGTTAGAAAGGAGCAAGAGAAGGATGGGAATACAGGTGTGATGACACTACATAAGAGTAAAAAGATTAAGTAGAAGAGAGTGAAAGACGAACAAGTTAGAAAGGAGCAAGAGAAGGATGGGAATACAGGTGTGATGACACTACATAAGTGTAAAAAGATTAAGTAGAAGAGAGTGAAAAAGACGAACCAGTTAGAAAGGAGCAAGAAGGCTGGGAATACAGGTGTGATGACACTACATAAAAGTAAATAAGATTAAGTAGAAGAGAGTGAAGAGAAAGACGAACCAGTTAGAATGGAGCAAGAAGAGGATGGGAATACAGGTGTGATAACACTACATAAGAGTAAAAAGATTAAGTAGAAGAGAGTGAAGGAAGACGAACCAGTTAGAAAGGAGCAAGAGAAGGATGGGAATACAGGTGTGATGACATTACATAAGAGTAAAAAGATTAAGTAGAAGAGAGTGAAGAGAAAGACAGACCAGTTAGAATAGAGCAAGAGAAGGATGGGAATACAGGTGTGATGACACTACATAAGAGTAAAAAAGATTAAGTAGAAGAGAGTGAAGAGAAAGACGAACAAGTTAGAAAGGAGCAAGAGAAGGATGGGAATACAGGTGTGATGACACTACATAAGAGTAAAAAACATTAAGTAGAAGAGAGTGAAGAGAAAGACGAACCAGTTAGAAAGGAGCAAGAGAAGGATGGGAATACAGGTGTGATGACACTACATAAGAGTAAAAAAGATTAAGTAGAAGAGTGAAGAAAGACGAACAAGTTAGAAAGGAGCAAGAGAAGGATGGGAATACAGGTGTGATGACACTACATAAGAGTAAAAAACATTAAGTAGAAGAGTGAAGAGAAAGACGAACCAGTTAGAAAGAACAAGAGAAGGATGGGAATACAGGTGTGATGACACTACATAAAAGTAAATAAGATTAAGTAGAAGAGAGTGAAGAGAAAGACGAACCAGTTAGAAAGGAGCAAAAGATGGCTGGGAATACAGGTGTGATGACATTACATAAGAGTAAAAAAGATTAAGTAGAAGAGAGTGAAGAGAAAGACGAACCAGTTAGAAAGGAGCAAGAGAAGGATGGGAATACAGGCGTGATGACACTACATAAGAGTAAAAAATATTAAGTAGAAGAGAGTGAAGAGAAAGACGAACCAGTTAGAATAGAGCAAGAGAAGGATGGGAATACAGGTGTGATGACACTACATAAAAGTAAATAAGATTAAGTAGAAGAGAGTGAAGAGAAAGACGAACCAGTTAGAAAGGAGCAAAGAAGGATGAAGTCTGGGCGTGATGACACTACATAAGAGTAAAAAGATTAAGTAGAAGTGAGTGAAGAGAAAGACGAACCAGTTAGAAAGGAGCAAGAAGAAGGATGGGAATACAGGTGTGATGACACTACATAAAAGTAAATAAGATTAAGTAGAAGAGAGTGAAGAGAAAGACGAACCAGTTAGAAAGGAGCAAAAGAAGGATGGGAATACAGGTGTGATGACACTACATAAAAGTAAATAAGATTAAGTAGAAGAGAGTGAAGAGAAAGACGAACCAGTTAGAAAGGAGCAAAGAGAGGATGGGAATACAGGCGTGATGACACTACATAAGAGTAAAAAGATTAAGTAGAAGTGAGTGAAGAGAAAGACGAACCAGTTAGAAAGGAGCAAGAGAAGGATGGGAATACAGGTGTGATGACACTACATAAAAGTAAATAAGATTAAGTAGAAAGTGAAGAGAAAGACGAACCAGTTAGAAAGGAGCAAAAGATGGCTGGGAATACAGGTGTGATGACATTACATAAGAGTAAAAAAGATTAAGTAGAAGAGAGTGAAGAGAAAGACGAACCAGTTAGAAAGGAGCAAGAGAAGGATGGGAATACAGGCGTGATGACACTACATAAGAGTAAATATTAAGTAGAAGAGAGTGAAGAAAGACGAACCAGTTAGAAAGGAGCAAGAGAAGGATGGGAATACAGGTGTGATGACACTACATAAGAGTAAAAAGATTAAGTAGAAGAGAGTGAAGGGAAAGACGAACAAGTTGAAAGGAGCAAGAGAAGGATGGGAATACAGGTGTGATGACACTACATAAGAGTAAAAAAGATTAAGTAGAAGAGTGAAGAGAAAGACGAACAAGTTAGAAAGGAGCAAGAGAAGGATGGGAATACAGGTGTGATGACACTACATAAGAGTAAAAAAGATGAAGTAGAAGAGAGTGAGAGAAAGACGAACAAGTTAGAAAGGAGCAAGAGAAGGATGGGAATACAGGTGTGATGACACTACATAAGAGTAAAAAAGATTAAGTAGAAGAGAGTGAAGAAAAGACCAACCAGTTAGAAAGGAGCAAAAGAAGGATGGGAATACAGGCGTGATGACACTACATAAGAGTAAAAAATATTAAGTAGAAGAGAGTGAGAGAAAGACGAACAAGTTAGAAAGGAGCAAGAGAAGGATGGGAATACAGGTGTGATGACACTACATAAGAGTAAAAAGATTAAGTAGAAGAGAGTGAAGAGAAAGACGAACAAGTTAGAAAGGAGCAAGAGAAGGATGGGAATACAGGTGTGATGACACTACATAAGAGTAAAAAAGATTAAGTAGAAGAGAGTGAAGAGAAAGACGAACAAGTTAGAAAGGAGCAAGAGAAGGATGGGAATACAGGTGTGATGACACTACATAAGAGTAAAAAAGATTAAGTAGAAAGTGAAGAGAAAGACCAACCAGTTAGAAAGGAGCAAAAGAAGGATGGGAATACAGGTGTGATGACATTACATAAGTGTAAGATTAAGTAGAAGAGAGTGAAGAGAGAAAGACGAACCAGTTAGAAAGGAGCAAAAGAAGGATGGGAATACAGGTGTGATGACACTACATAAGAGTAAAAAAGATTAAGTAGAAGAGAGTGAAGAGGAAGACGAACCAGTTAGAAAGGAGCAAAAGAAGGATGGGAATACAGGTGTGATGACACTACATAAGAGTAAAAAAGATTAAGTAGAAGAGTGAAGAGAAAGAGAACCAGTTAGAAAGGAGCAAGAGAAGGATGGGAATACAGGTGTGATGACATTACATAAGTGTAAAAAAGATTAAGTAGAAGAGAGTGAAGAGTAAGACAAACAAGTTAGAAAGGAGCAAGAGTAGGATGGGAATACAGGTGTGATGACACTACATAAGTAAAAGATTAAGTAGAAGAGAGAGTGAAGAGGAGAAGACGAACCAGTTAGAAAGGAGCAAGAGAAGGATGGGAATACAGGTGTGATGACATTACATAAGAGTAAAAAAGATTAAGTAGAAGAGAGTGAGAGAGAAAGACGAACCAGTTAGAATAGAGCAAGAAGGATGGGAATACAGGTGTGATGACACTACATAAGAGTAAAAAAGATTAAGTAGAAGAGAGTGAAAGAGAAAGACGAACAGTTAGAAAGGAGCAAGAGAAGGATGGGAATACAGGTGTGATGACACTACAAGACACAAAAACATTAAGTAGAAGAGAGTGAAGAGAAGACGAACCAGTTAGAAAGGAGCAAGAGAAGGATGGGAATACAGGTGTGATGACACTACATAAGAGTAAAAGATTAAGTAGAAGAGAGTGAAGAGAAAGACGAACAAGTTAGAAAGGAGCAAGAGAAGGATGGGAATACAGGTGTGATGACACTACATAAGAGTAAAAAACAGTAAGTAGAAGAGAGTGAAGAGAAAGACGAACCAGTTAGAAAGGAGCAAGAGAAGGATGGGAATACAGGTGTGATGACACTACATAAAAGTAAATAAGATTAAGTAGAAGAGAGTGAAGAGAAAGACGAACCAGTTAGAAAGGAGCAAAAGATGGCTGGGAATACAGGTGTGATGACATTACATAAGAGTAAAAAGATTAAGTAGAAGAGTGAGAAAGACGAACCAGTTAGAAAGGAGCAAGAGAAGGATGGGAATACAGGCGTGATGACACTACATAAGAGTAAAAAATATTAGAGTAGAGAGAGTGAAGAGAAAGACGAACCAGTTAGAATGAAGCAAGAGAAGGATGGGAATGCAGACTGTGATGACACTACATAAAGTAAATAAGATTAAGTAGAAGAGAGTGAAGAGAAAGACGAACCAGTTAGAAAGGAGCAAGAAGGATGGGAATACAGGCGTGATGACACTACATAAGAGTAAAAGATTAAGTAGAAGTGAGTGAAGAGAAAGACGAACCAGTTAGAAAGGAGCAAGAGAAGGATGGGAATACAGGTGTGATGACACTACATAAAAGTAAATAAGATTAAGTAGAAGAGTGAAGAGAAAGACGAACCAGTTAGAAAGGAGCAAAAGAAGGATGGGAATACAGGTGTGATGACACTACATAAAAGTAAATAAGATTAAGTAGAAGAGAGTGAAGAGAAAGACGAACCAGTTAGAAAGGAGCAGAAGGATGGGAATACAGGCGTGATGACACTACATAAGAGTAAAAAAGATTAAGTAGAAGTGAGTGAAGAGAAAGACGAACCAGTTAGAAAGGAGCAAGAGAAGGATGGGAATACAGGTGTGATGACACTACATAAAAGTAAATAAGATTAAGTAGAAGAGAGTGAAGAGAAAGACGAACCAGTTAGAAAGGAGCAAAATGGCTGGGAATACAGGTGTGATGACATTACACAGAGTAAAAAAGATTAAGTAGAAGAGAGTGAAGAGAAAGACGAACCAGTTAGAAAGAACAAGAGGATGGGAATACAGGCGTGATGACACTACATAAGAGTAAAAAATATTAAGTAGAAGAGAGTGAAGAAGAGAAAGACGAACCAGTTAGAAAGGAGCAAGAGAAGGATGGGAATACAGGTGTGATGACACTACATAAAGATAAAAAAGATTAAGTAGAAGAGAAGTGAAGGAAAGACGAACAAGTTAGAAAGGAGCAAGAGAAGGATGGGGAATACAGGTGTGATGACACTACATAAGGAAGCCAAAAAGATTAAGTAGAAGAGTGAAGAGAAAGACGAACAAGTTAGAAAGGAGCAAGAGAAGGATGGGAATACAGGTGTGATGACACTACATAAGAGTAAAAAGATGAAGTAGAAGAGAGTATGAAGAGAAAGACGAACAAGTTAGAGAACGAAGGATGGGAATACAGGTGTGATGACACTACATAAGAGTAAAAAGATTAAGTAGAAGAGAAGTGAAGAGAAAGACCAACCAGTTAGAAAGGAGCAAAAGAAGGATGGGAATACAGGCGTGATGACACTACATAAGAGTAAAATATTAAGTAGAAGAGAGTGAAGAGAAGACGAACAAGTTAGAAAGGAGCAAGAGAGGATGGGAATACAGGTGTGATGACACTACATGATAAAAGATTAGAGTAGAAGAGAGTGAAGAGAAAGACGAACAAGTTAGAAAGGAGCAAGAGAAGGATGGGAACTGAGTGTGATGACACTACATAGAGTAAAAGATTAAGTAGAAGAGAGTGAAGAGAAAGACGAACAAGTTAGAAAGGAGCAAGAGAAGGATGGGGAATACAGGTGTGATGACACTACAAGAGTAAAAAGATTAAGTAGAAGAGAGTGAAGAGAAAGACCAACCAGTTAGAAAGGAGCAAAAGAAGGATGGGAATACAGGTGTGATGACATTACATAAGTGTAAAAAGATTAAGTAGAAGAGAGTGAAAGAGAAAGACGAACCAGTTAGAAAGGAGCAAAAGAAGGATGGGAATACAGGTGTGATGACACTACATAAAGAGTAAAAAGATTAAGTAGAAAGTGAAGGAAGACGAACCAGTTAGAAAGGAGCAAAGAAGGATGGGAATACAGGTGTGATGACACTACATAAGAGTAAAAAAGATTAAGTAGAAGAGTGAAGAAGAAGAACCAGTTAGAAGAACAGAGAAGGATGGGAATACAGGTGTGATGACATTACATAAGTGTAAAAAGATTAAGTAGAAGAGTGAAGAGTAAGACGAGCAGGTTAGAAGAACAAAGAGTAGGATGGGAATACAGGTGTGATGACACCATAAGAGTAAAAAAGATTAAGTAGAAGAGAGTGAAGAGGAAGACGAACCAGTTAGAAAGGAGCAAGAGAAGGATGGGAATACAGGTGTGATGACACTACATAAGAGTAAAAGATTAAGTAGAGAGAGTGAGAGGAAGACGAACCAGTTAGAAAGGAGCAAGAGAAGGATGGGAATACAGGTGAGATGACACTACATAAGAGTAAAAAAGATTAAGTAGAAGAGAGTGAAGAGAAAGACGAACCAGTTAGAAAGGAGCAAGAGAAGGATGGGAATACAGGCGTGATGACACTACATAAGAGTAAAAAATATTAAGTAGAAGAGAGTGAAGAGAAAGACGAACCAGTTAGAATGGAGCAAGAGAAGGACGGGAATACAGGTGTGATGACACTACATAAGAGTAAAAAAGATTAAGTAGAAGAGAGTGAAGAGAAAGACGAACAAGTTAGAAAGGAGCAAGAGAAGGATGGGAATACAGGTGTGATGACACTACATAAAAGTAAATAAGATTAAGTAGAAGAGAGTGAAGAGAAAGACGAACCAGTTAGAAAGGAGCAAAAGATGGCTGGGAATACAGGTGTGATGACATTACATAAGAGTAAAAAAGATTAAGTAGAAGAGAGTGAAGAGAAAGACGAACCAGTTAGAAAGGAGCAAGAGAAGGATGGGAATACAGGCGTGATGACACTACATAAGAGTAAAAAATATTAAGTAGAAGAGAGGAAGAGAAAGACCAACCAGTTAGAAAGGAGCAAAAGAAGGATGGGAATACAGGTGTGATGATACTACATAAGAGTAAAAAATATTAAGTAGAAGAGAGTGAAGAGAAAGACGAACAAGTTAGAAAGGAGCAAGAGAAGGATGGGAATACAGTTGTGATGACACTACATAAGAGTAAAAAAGATTAAGTAGAAGAGAGTGAAGAGAAAGACGAACAAGTTAGAAAGGAGCAAGAGAAGGATGGGAATACAGGTGTGATGACACTACATAAGAGTAAAAAAGATTAAGTAGAAGAGAGTGAAGAGAAAGACGAACAAGTTAGAAAGGAGCAAGAGAAGGATGGGAATACAGGTGTGATGACACTACATAAGAGTAAAAAAGATTAAGTAGAAGAGAGTGAAGAGAAAGACCAACCAGTTAGAAAGGAGCAAAAGAAGGATGGGGAATACAGGTGTGATGACATTACATAAGTGTAAAAAAGATTAAGTAGAAGAGAGTGAAGAGAAAGACGAACCAGTTAGAAAGGAGCAAGAGAAGGATGGGAATACAGGTGTGATGACATTACATAAGAGTAAAAAAGATTAAGTAGAAGAGAGTGAAGAGAAAGACGAACCAGTTAGAAAGGAGCAAAAGAAGGATGGGAATACAGGTGTGATGACATTACATAAGAGTAAAAAAGATTAAGTAGAAGAGAGTGAAGAGAAAGACGAACCAGTTAGAAAGGAGCAAAAGAAGGATGGGAATACAGGTGTGATGACACTACATAAGAGTAAAAAAGATTAAGTAGAAGAGAGTGAAGAGGAAGACGAACCAGTTAGAAAGGAGCAAAAGAAGGATGGGAATACAGGTGTGATGACACTACATAAGAGTAAAAAAGATGAAGTAGAAGAGAGTGAAGAGAAAGACGAACCAGTTAGAAAGGAGCAAAACAAGGATGGGAATACAGGTGTGATAACACTACATAAGAGTAAAAAGATTAAGAAAGAAGAGAGTGAAGAGTAAGACGAACCAGTGAGAAAGGAGCAAGAGAAGGATGGGAATACAGGTGTGATGACACTACATAAGAGTAAAAAAGATTAAGTAGAAGAGAGTTAAGAGAAAGACGAACAAGTTAGAAAGGAGCAAGAGAAGGATGGGAATACAGGTGTGATGATACTACATAATAGTAAAAAAGATTAAGTAGAAGAGAGTGAAGAGAAAGACGAACCAGTTAGAAAGGAGCAAAAGAAGGATGGGAATACAGGTGTGATGACACTACATAAGAGTAAAAAAGATTAAGTAGAAGAGAGTGAAGAGGAAGACGAACCAGTTAGAAAGGAGCAAGAGAAGGATGGGAATACAGGTGTGATGACACTACATAAGAGTAAAAAGATTAAGTAGAAGAGAGAGAAGAGGAAGACGAACCAGTTAGAAAGGAGCAAGAGAAGGATGGGAATACAGGTGTGATGACACTACATAAGAGTAAAAACGATTAAGTAGAAGAGAGGGAAGGTAAAGATGAACCAGTTAGAAAGGAGCAAGAGAAGGATGGGAATACAGGTGTGATGACACTACATAAGAGTAAAAAAGGTTAAGTAGAAGAGAGTGAAGAGAAAGACGAACCAGTTAGAAAGTAGCAAGAGAAGGATGGGAATACAGGTGTGATGACATTACATAAGAGTAAAAAAGATTAAGTAGAAGAGAGTGAAGAGAAAGACGAACAAGTTAGAAAGGAGCAAGAGAAGGATGGGAATACAGGTGTGATGACACTACATAAGAGTAAAAAAGATTATGTAGAAGAGAGTGAAGATGAAGACGAACCAGTTAGAAAGGAGCAAGAGAAGGATGGGAATACAGGTGTGATGACACTACATAAGAGTAAAAAGATTAAGTAGAAGAGAGTGAAGAGAAAGACGAACCAGTTAGAAAGGAGCAAGAGAAGGATGGGAATACAGGTGTGATGACACTACATAAGAGTAAAAAAGATTAAGTAGAAGAGAGTGAAGAGAAAGACGAACCAGTTAGAAAGGAGCAAGAGAAGGATGGGAATACAGGTGTGATTACACTACATAAGAGTAAAAAAGATTATGAAGAAGAGAGTGAAGAGAAAGACGAACCAGTTAGAAAGAACCAAAAGAAGGATGGGAATACAGGTGGGATGACACTACATAAGAGTAAAATATTAAGTAGAAGAGAGTGAAGTGAAAGACGAACCACTTAGAAAGGAGCAAGAGAAGGATGGGAATACAGGTGTGATGACACTACATAAGAGTAAAAATGATTAAGTAGAAGAGAGTGAAGAGGAAGACGAACCAGTTAGAAAGGAGCAAAAGAAGGATGGGAATACAGGTGTGATGACACTACATAAGAGTAAAAAAGATTAATTAGAAAAGAGTGAAGAGAAAGACGAACCAGTTAGAAAGGAGCAAGAGAAGGATGGGAATACAGGTGTGATGACACTACATAAGAGTAAAAAAGATTAAGAAGATGAGAGTGAAGAGAAAGACGAACCAGTTAGAAAGGACCAAGAGAAGGATGGGAATACAGGTGTGATGACACTACATAAGAGTAAAAAGATTAAGTAGAAGAGAGTGAAGTGAAAGACGAACCAGTTAGAAAGGAGCAAGAGAAGGATGGGAATACAGGTGTGATGACACTACATAAGAGTAAAAAAGATTAAGTAGAAGAGAGGGAAGAGAAAGACGAACCAGTTAGAAAGGAGCAAGAGAAGGATGGGAATACAGGTGTGATGACACTACATAAGAGTAAAAAAGGTTAAGTAGAAGAGAGTGAAGAGAAAGACGAACCAGTTAGAAAGGAGCAAGAGAAGGATGGGAATACAGGTGTGATGACACTACATAAGAGTAAAAAGATTAAGTAGAAGAGAGTGAAGAGAAAGACGAACCAGTTAGAAAGGACCAAGAGAAGGATGGGAATACAGGTGTGATAACACTACATAAGAGTAAAAAGATTAAGTAGAAGAGAGTGAAGAGGAAAACGAACCAGTTAGAAAGTTGCAAGAGATGGATGGGAATACAGGTGTGATGACACTACATAAGAGTAAAAAAGATTAAGTAGAAGAGAGTGAAGAGAAAGACGAACAAGTTAGAAAGGAGCAAGAGAAGGATGTGAATACAGGTTTGATGACACTACATAAGAGTAAAAAAGATTAAGTAGAAGAGAGTGAAGAGGAAGACGAACCAGTTAGAAAGGAGCAAGAGAAGGATGGGAATACAGGTGTGATGACACTACATAAGAGTAAAAAAGATTAAGTAGAAGAGAGTGAAGAGGACGACGAACCAGTTAGAAAGGAGCAAAAGAAGGATGGGAATACAGGTGTGATAACACTACATAAGAGTAAAAAGATTAAGTAGAAGAGAGTGAAGAGGAAGACGAACAAGTTAGAAAGGAGCAAGAGAAGGATGGGAATACAGGTGTGATGACACTACATAAGAGTAAAAAAGATTAAGAAGAAGAGAGTGAAGAGAAAGACGAACCAGTTAGAAAGAACCAAGAGAAGGATGGGAATACAGGTGTGATGACACTACATAAGAGTAAAAAGATTAAGTAGAAGAGAGTGAAGTGAAAGACGAACCACTTAGAAAGGAGCAAGAGAAGGATGGGAATACAGGTGTGATGACACTACATAAGAGTAAAAATGATTAAGTAGAAGAGAGTGAAGAGGAAGACGAACCAGTTAGAAAGGAGCAAAAGAAGGATGGGAATACAGGTGTGATGACACTACATAAGAGTAAAAAAGATTAATTAGAAAAGAGTGAAGAGAAAGACGAACCAGTTAGAAAGGAGCAAGAGAAGGATGGGAATACAGGTGTGATGACACTACATAAGAGTAAAAAAGATTAAGAAGAAGAGAGTGAAGAGAAAGACGAACCAGTTAGAAAGGACCAAGAGAAGGATGGGAATACAGGTGTGATGACACTACATAAGAGTAAAAAGATTAAGTAGAAGAGAGTGAAGTGAAAGACGAACCAGTTAGAAAGGAGCAAGAGAAGGATGGGAATACAGGTCTGATGACACTACATAAGAGTAAAAAAGATTAAGTAGAAGAGAGTGAAGAGGAAGACGAACCAGTTAGAAAGGAGCAAGAGAAGGATGGGAATACAGGTGTGATGACACTACATGAGAGTAAAAAGATTAAGTAGAAGAGAGTGAAGAGAAAGACGAACCAGTTAGAAAGGACCAAGAGAAGGATGGGAATACAGATGTGATAACACTACATAAGAGTAAAAATATTAAGTAGAAGAGAGTGAAGAGGAAGTCGAACAAGTTAGAAAGGAGCAAGAGAAGGATGGGAATACAGGTGTGATGACACTACATAAGAGTAAAAAAGATTAAGTAGAAGAGAGTGAAGAGGAAGACGAACCAGTTAGAAAGGAGCAAGAGAAGGATGGGAATACAGGTGTGATGACACTACATAAGAGTAAAAAAAGATTAAGTAGAAGAGAGTGAAGAGGAAGACGAACCAGTTAGAAAGGAGCAAGAGAAGGATGGGAATACAGGTGTGATGACACTACATAAGAGTAAAAAAGATTAAGTAGAAGAGAGTGAAGAGAAAGACGAACCAGTTAGAAAGGAGCAAAACAAGGATGGGAATACAGGTGTGATAACACTACATAAGAGTAAAAAGATTAAGAAAGAAGAGTGAAGAGGAAGACGAACCAGTTAGAAAGGAGCAAGAGAAGGATGGGAATACAGGTGTGATGACACTACATAAGAGTAAAAAAGATTAAGTAGAAGAGAGTGAAGAGAAAGACGAACAAGTTAGAAAGGAGCAAGAGAAGGATGGGAATACAGGTGTGATGACACTACATAAGAGTAAAAAAGATTAAGTAGAAGAGAGTGAAGAGAAAGACGAACCAGTTAGAAAGGAGCAAAAGAAGGATGGGAATACAGGTGTGATGACATTACATAAGAGTAAAAAAGATTAAGTAGAAGAGCGTGAAGAGAAAGGACGAAGCAGTTAGAAAGGAGCAAGAGAAGTTAGAATACAGGTGTGATGACACTACATTAGAGTAAAAAGATTAAAGTAGAAGAAATTGAAAGACGAACCAGGTGAAAAGGAAGTAAGAGAGATGGGAGCCGGTGTGATGACAATACATAAGAGTAAAAAAGATTAAGTAGAGAGTGAAGAGAAAGACAGGGCAGTTAGAAAGGAGCAAGGGGATGGAAGAAGATACCAGGTGTGATGACACTACATAAGAGTAAGATTAATTAGAAGAGTGAAGAGAAGAGCAGACAATTGAACAGGAGCAAGAAAAAGGATGGGAATGCAGAGGGTGTGATGACACTACATAAGAGTAAAGATTAAGTAGAAGAGAGTGAGAGAAAGACGAACCAGTTAGAAAGGAGCAAGAGAAGGATGAGGAATACAGGTGTGATGACACTACATAAGAGTAAAGATTAAGTAGAAGAGAGTGAAGAAAAGACGAAGCAGTTAGAAAGGAGCAAAAGAAGGATGGGAATACAGGTGTGATGACACTACATAAAATAAAAAAAGATTAAGTAGAAAGAGAGTGAAGAAAGACGAACCAGTTAGAAAGGAGCAAGAGAAGGATAGGAATACAGGTGTGATGACACTACATAAAGTAAAAAAAGATTAAGTAGAAGGAAGTGAAGAGAAAGACGAACCAGTTAGAAAGGAGCAAGAGAAGGATGGGAATAGGTGTGATGACACTACATAAGAGTAAAGATTAAGTAGAAGAGAGTGAAGAGGAAGACGAACCAGTTAGAAAGGAGCAAAAAGAGGGATGGGAATACAGGTGTGATGACGCTACATAAGAGTAAAAAAGATTAATTAGAGAGTGAAGAAAGACGAACCAGTTGAACAGGAGCAAGAAAAGGATGGGAATGCGGGTGTGATGACACTACATAAGAGTAAAAAAGATTAAGTAGAAGAGTGAAGAAGAACGAACCAGTTAGAAAGGAGCAAGAAGAGGATGGGAATACAGGTGTGATGACACTACATATTAAAGGTAAAAAAAGATTAAGTAGAAGAGAGTGAAAGAGAAAGACGAAGCAGTTAGAAAGGAGCAAAAGAAGGATGGGAATACAGGAGTGTGATGACGCACCATAAAGGCAAAAAAGATTAAGTAGAAGAGAGTGAAGAGAAAGACGAACCAGTTAGAAAGGAGCAAGAGAAGGATGGGAATACAGGGTGTGATGACACTACATAAGAGTAAAAGATTAAGTGAAGAGAGTGAAGAGGAGAAGACGAACCAGTTAGAAAGGAGCAAGAGAAGGATAGGAATACAAGTGTGATGACACTACATAGAAATAAAAAGATTAAGTAGAAGAGAGTGAAGAAAAGACGAACCAGTTAGAAAGGAGCAAGAGAAGGATGGGAATACAGATGTGATGACACTACATAAGAGTAAAAAACATTAAGTAGAAGAGAGTGAAGAGAAAGACGAACCAGTTAGAAAGGAGCAAGAGAAGGATGGGAATACAGGTGTGATGACACTACATAAGAGTAAAAAGATTAAGTAGAAGAGAGTGAAGAGGAAGACGAACCAGTTAGAAAGGAGAAAGAGAAGGATGGGAATACAGGTGTGATGACACTACATAAGAGTAAAAAAGATTAAGTAGAAGAGAGTGAAGAGAAAGACGAACCAGTTAGAAAGGAGCAAGAGAAGGATGGGAATACAGGTGTGAAGACACTACATAAGAGTAAAAAAGATTAAGAAGAAGAGAGTGAAGAGAAAGACGAACCAGTTAGAAAGGACCAAGAGAAGGATGGGAATACAGGTGTGATGACACTACATAAGAGTAAAAAAGATTAAGTAGAAGAGAGTGAAGTGAAAGACGAACCAGTTAGAAAGGAGCAAGAGAAGGATAGGAATACAGGTGTGATGACACTACATAAGAGTAAAAAAGATTAAGTAGAAGAGAGTGAAGAGGAAGTCGAAGCAGTTAGAAAGGAGCAAAAGAAGGATGGGTATACAGGTGTGATGACACTACATAAGAGTAAAAAAGATTAATTAGAAAAGAGTGAAGAGAAAGACGAACCAGTTAGACAGGAGCAAGAGAAGGATGGGAATGTAGGTGTGATGACACTACATAAGAGTAAAAAAGATTAAGAAGAAGAGAGTGAAGAGAAAGACGAACCAGTTAGAAAGGAGCAAGAGAAGGATGGGAATACAGGTGTGATGACACTACATTAGAGTAAAAAAGATTAAGTAGAAGAGAGTGAAGAGAAAGACGAACCAGTTAGAAAGGAGTAAGAGAAGGATGGGAATACAGGTGTGATGACAATACATAAGAGTAAAAAAGATTAAGTAGAAGAGAGTGAAGAGAAAGACGAACCAGTTAGAAAGGAGCAAGAGAAGGATGGGAATACAGGTGTGATGACACTACATAAGAGTAAAAAAGATTAAGTAGAAGAGAGTGAAGAGAAAGACGAACAAGTTAGAAAGGAGCAAGAGAAGGATGGGAATACAAGTGTGATGACACTACATAAGAGTAAAAACGATTAAGTAGAAGAGAGTGAAGAGAAAGACGAACCAGTTAGAAAGGAGCAAGAGAAGGATGGGAATACAGGTGTGATGACACTACATAAGAGTAAAAAAGATGAAGTAGAAGAGAGTGAAGAGAAAGACGAACAAGTTAGAAAGGAGCAAGAGAAGGATGGGAATACAGGTGTGATGACACTACATAAGAGTAAAAACAATTAAGTAGAAGAGAGTGAAGAGAAAGACGAACCAGTTAGAAAGGAGCAAAAGAAGGATGGGAATACAGGTGTGATGACATTACATAAGAGTAAAAAAGATTAAGTAGAAGAGAGTGAAGAGAAAGACGAACCAGTTAGACAGGAGCAAGAGAAGGATGGGAATACAGGTGTGATGACATTACATAAGAGTAAAAAAGTTTAAGTAGAAGAGAGTGAAAAGAAAGACGAACAAGTTAGAAAGGAGCAAGAGAAGGATGGGAATGCAGGTGTGATGACACTACATAAGAGTAAAAAAGATTATGTAGAAGAGAGTGAAGAGGAAGACGAACCAGTTAGAAAGGAGCAAGAGAAGGATGGGAATACAGGTGTGATGACACTACATAAGAGTAAAAAAGATTAAGTAGAAGAGAGTGAAGAGAAAGACGAACCAGTTAGAAAGGAGCAAATGAAGGATGGGAATACAGGTGTGATGACATTACATAAGAGTAAAAAAGATTAAGTAGAAGAGAGTGAAGAGAAAGACGAACCAGTTAGAAAGGAGCAAGAGAAGGATGGGAATACAGGTGTGAAGACACTACATAAGAGTAAAAAAGATTAAGAAGAAGAGAGTGAAGAGAAAGACGAACCAGTTAGAAAGGAGCAAGAGAAGGATGGGAATACAGGTGTGATGACACTACATAAGATTAAAAAAAGATTAAGTAGAAGAGAGTGAAGAGGAAGACGAACCAGTTAGAAAGGAGCAAGAGAAGGATAGGAATACAGGTGTGATGACACTACATAAGAGTAAAAAAGATTAAGTAGAAGAGAGTGAAGAGGAAGACGAACCAGTTAGAAAGGAGCAAAAGAAGGATGGGAATACAGGTGTGATGACACTACATAAGAGTAAAAAAGATTAATTAGAAGAGAGTGAAGAGGAAGACGAACCAGTTAGAAAGGAGCAAGAGAAGGATGGGAATACAGGTGTGATGACACTACATAAGAGTAAAAAAGATTAAGTAGAAGAGAGTGAAGAGAAAGACGAACAAGTTAGAAAGGAGCAAGAGAAGGATGGGAATACAGGTGTGATGACACTACATAAGAGTAAAAAAGATTAAGTAGAAGAGAGTGAAGAGGAAGACGAACCAGTTAGAAAGGAGCAAAAGAAGGATGGGAATACAGGCTGATGACACTACATAAGAGTAAAAAAGATTAATTAGAAGAGAGTGAAGAGAAAGACGAACCAGTTAGACAGGAGCAAGAGAAGGATGGGAATGCAGGTGTGATGACACTACATAAGAGTAAAAAAGATTAAGTAGAAGAGAGTGAAGAGAAAGACGAACCAGTTAGAAAGGAGCAAGAGAAGGATGGGAATACAGGTGTGATGACACTACATAAGAGTAAAAAAGATTAAGTAGAAGAGAGTGAAGAGAAAGACGAAGCAGTTAGAAAGGAGCAAAAGAAGGATGGGAATACAGGTGTGATGACACTACATAAGAGTAAAAAAGATTAAGTAGAAGAGAGTGAAGAGGAAGACGAAGCAGTTAGAAAGGAGCAAAAGAAGGATGGGTATACAGGTGTGATGACACTACATAAGAGTAAAAAAGATTAATTAGAAAAGAGTGAAGAGAAAGACGAACCAGTTAGACAGGAGCAAGAGAAGGATGGGAATGCAGGTGTGATGACACTACATAAGAGTAAAAAAGATTAAGTAGAAGAGAGTGAAGAGAAAGACGAACCAGTTAGAAAGGAGCAAGAGAAGGATGGGAATACAGGTGTGATGACACTACATTAGAGTAAAAAAGATTAAGTAGAAGAGAGTGAAGAGAAAGACGAACCAGTTAGAAAGGAGTAAGAGAAGGATGGGAATACAGGTGTGATGACAATACATAAGAGTAAAAGATTAAGTAGAAGAGAGTGAAGAGAAAGACGAACCAGTTAGAAAGGAGCAAGAGAAGGATGGGAATACAGGTGTGATGACACTACATAAGAGTAAAAAAGATTAAGTAGAAGAGAGTGAAGAAAGACGAACAAGTTAGAAAGGAGCAAGAGAAGGATGGGAATACAATTGTGATGACACTACATAAGGAAGTAAAAACGATTAAGAGAAAGTGAAGAGAAAAGACGAACCAGTTAGAAAGGAGCAAAAGAAGGATGGGAATACAGGTGTGATGACATTACATAAGAGTAAAAAAGATTAAGTAGAAGAGAGAGTGAAGAGAAAGACAGGCAGTTAGACAGGAGCAAAGAGAAGGATGGGGAATACAGGTGTGATGACATTACATAAGAGTAAAAAAGATTAAGTAGAAAGAGAGTGAAGAAAGACGAACCAGTTGAAAGAACAAGAGAAGGATGGGAATACAGGTGTGATGACACTACATAAGAGTAAAAAAGATTAAGTAGAAGAGAGTGAAGAGAAAAGACGAACAAGTTAGAAAGGAGCAAAGAAGGATGGGAATACAGGTGTGATGACACTACATAAGAGTAAAAACAATTAAGTAGAGAAGAGAGTAGAAGAGAAAGACGAACCAGTTAGAAAGGAGCAAAAGAAGGATGGGAATACAGGTGTGATGACATTACATAAGAGTAAAAAGATTAAGTAGAAGAGAGTGAAGAGAAAGACGAACCAGTTAGACAGGAGCAAGAGAAGGATGGGAATACAGGTGTGATGACATTGTAAGAGTAAAAAGTTTAAGTAGAAGAGAATGAAAAGAAAGACGAACAAGTTAGAAAGGAGCAAGAGAAGGATGAGATACAGGTGTGATGACACTACATAAAGTGAATTATGTAGAAGAGAGTGAAAGAGGAAGACAGACTAGCCAGTTAGAAAAGAACAAGAGAAGGATTAGAATGCAGATTGATGACACTACATAAGAGTAAAAAAGATTAAGTGAAGAGTGAAGAAAGACGAACCAGTTAGAAAGGAACAAAAGAAGGATGGGAATACAGGTGTGATGACATTACATAAAATTAAAAAAAGATTAAGTAGAAGAAGGTAGAAAGACGAACCAGTTAGAAAAGGAGCAAAGAGAAGGATGGGAATACAGGTGTGAAGACACCATAAGAGTAAAAAAAGATTAAGAAGAAGAGAGAGAGTGAAGAGAAAGACGAACCAGTTAGAAAGGAGCAAGAGAAGGATGGGAATACAAGGTGTGATGACACTACATAAAGATTAAAGAAAAAAAGATTAAGTAGAAGAGAGTGAAGAGGAAGACGAACCAGTTAGAAAGGAGCAAGAAGGATAAGACAGGTGTGATGTTACTACATAAGAGTAAAAAAGATTAAGTAGAGAGTGAAGAGGAGAACGAACCAGTTAGAAAGGAGCAAAAGAAGGATGGGAATACAGGTGTGATGACACTACATAAGGTAAAGATTAATTAGAAGAGAGTGAAGAGGAGAGACGAACCAGTTGAAAGGAGCAAGAGAAGGATGGGAATACAGGTGTGATGACACTACATAAGAGTAAAAAGATTAAGTAGAAGAGTGAGAGAGAGAATGAGCAGTTGAAGAACAGAAAGAAGGATAGAATACCGAGTGTGATGACACTACATAAGAGTAAAAAGATTAAGTAGAAGAGAGTGAAGAGGAAGACGAACCAGTTAGAGAAAGGAGCAAAGAAGGATGGGAATACAGGTGTGATGACACTGTAAGAGTAAAAGATTAAGTAGAAGAGAGTGAAGAGAGGAAGACAGGCAGTTAGAAAGAGGCAAGAGAAGGGATGGGAATACAGGTGTGATGACACTACATAAGAGTAAAAAAAGATTAAGTAGAAGAGAGTGAAGAGGAAGACGAACCAGTTGAAAGACAAGAAGAGGATGGGAATACAGGTGTGATGACTACATAAGAGTAAAAAAGATTAAGTGGAAGGGGTAAGAGAAAGACGAACCAGTTGAAAAGAGCAAAACAAGGATGGGAATACAGGTGTGATATCACTACATAAGAGTAAAAAGATTAAGAAAGAAGAGAGTGAAGAGACGAACCAGTTAGAAAGGAGCAAGATGATGGGAATACAGGTGATGACACTACAAGAGCAAAAAGACACAGGTAAGAGAGGAAGAGAAAGACGAACAAGAAAGGAGCAAGAGAAGGATGGGAATATAGGTAAGATGACACTACATAAGAGTAAAAAAGATTATGAAGAGAGAGAGTGAAGAGGAAGACGAACCAGTTAGAAAGGAGCAAGAGAAGGATGGGAATACAGGTGTGATGTGACATTACATAAGAGTAAAAGATTAAGTAGAAGAGAGTGAAGAGACGAACCAGTTAGAAAGGAGCAAGTACAAGAGAAGGATGGGAATACAGGTGTGAAGACACTACATAAGAGTAAAAAGATTAAGAAGAAGAGAGTGAAGAGAAAGACGAACCAGTTAGAAAGGAGCAAGAGAAGGATGGGAATACAGGTGTGATGACACCATAAGATTAAAAAAGTTTAAGTAGAAGAGAGTGAAGAGGAAGACGAACCAGTTAGAAAGGAGCAAGAGAAGGATAGGAATATGTGATGACACCATACAAGAGTAAAAAAGATTAAGTAGAAGAGAGTGAAGAGGAAGACGAACCAGTTAGAAAGGAGCAAAAAGAAGGATGGGAATACAGGTGTGATGACACTACATAAGAGTAAAAAGATTACAGAAGAGGAAGAGGAAGACGAACCAAAGGAAAGGAGCAAGAGAAGGATGGGAATACAGGTGTGATGACATTACATAAGAGTAAAAAGATTAAGTAGAAGAGAGTGAAGAGAAAGACGAACCAGTTAGAAAGGAGCAAGAGAAGGATGGAATATGGTGAAGACACCAGCATAAGAGTGAAAAGATTAAGAAGAAGAGAGGAAGAGAAAAGACGAACCAGTTAGAAAGGAGCAAGAGAAGGAGATGGGAATACAGGTGTGATGACACTACACAAGATTAAAAGATTAAGTAGAATAGAGGAAGAGGAAGGACGAACCAGTTAGAAAGGAGCAAGAGAAGGATAGGAATACAGGTGTGATGTGACTACACAAGAGTAAAAAAAAAAAAAAAAGATTAAGTAGAAGAGAGGAAGGAAGACGAACCAGTTAGAAAGGAGCAAAGAAGGATGGGAATACAGGATGACACTACATAAGAGTAAAGATTAGAAGAGAGGAAGAGGGAAAGACGAACCAGAGGAGCAAGAGAAGGATGGGAATACAGGTGTGTACGCATACCTACATAAGAGTAAAAAAGATTAAGTAGAAGAGAGGAAGAGAAAGACGAACAAGTTAGAAAGGAGCAAGAGAAGGATGGGAATACAGGTGTGATGACACTACATAAGAGTAAAAAGATTAAGTGCAGAAGAGAGGAAGAGGAAGGACGAACCAGTTAGAAAGGAGCAAGAAGGATGGGAATACAGGTGTGATGACACTACATAAGAGTAAAAAAGATTAAGTAGAAGAGTGGGAAGAGGACGAACCAGTTAGAAAGGAGCAAGAGAAGGATGGGAATACAGGTGTGATGACACTACATAAGAGTAAAAAAGATTAAGTAGAAGAGAGTGAAGAGGACGAACCAGTTAGAAAGGAGCAAGAGGATGGGAATACAGGTGTGATGACACTACATAAGAGTAAAAAAGATTAAGTAGAAGAGAGAAGAGAAAGACGAACCAGTTAGAAAGGAGCAAAACAAGGATGGGAATACAGGTGTGATAACACTACATAAGAGTAAAAAGATTAAGAAAGAAGAGAGTGAAGAGGAAGACGAACCAGTTAGAAAGGAGCAAGAGAAGGATGGAATATGGGTAAGATGACACTACATAAGAGTAAAAAGATTAAGTAGAAGAGAGGAAGAGAGAAGACGAACCAGTTAGAAAGGAGCAAGAGAAGGATGGGAATACAGTGGGATGACACCACATAAGAGTAAAAAAAGATTAAGTAGAAGAGAGGAAGAGGAAGGACGAACCAGTTAGAAAGGAGCAAGAGAAGGATGGGAATATGATGACACTACATAAGAGTAAAAAAAGATTAAGTAGAAGAGAGGAAGAGAAAGACGAACCAGTTAGAAAGGGAGCAAAACAAGGATGCTGAACAGGTGATACTACATAAGAGTAAAAGATTAAGAAAGAAGAGAGGAAGAGGAAGACGAACCAGTTAGAAAGGAGTGAGAAGGATGGAACAGGTAGACAAGACACTACATAAGAGTAAAAAAAAAAAAAGATTAAGTAGAAGAGAGTGAAGCAGAAAGACGAACAAGTTAGAAAGGAGCAAGAGAAGGATGGGAATACAGGGTACACTACATAAGAGTAAAAACAATTAAGTAGGAGAGAAGAGAACCAGTTAGAAAGGAGCAAAAGAAGGATGGGAATATGTGATGACATTACATAAGAGTAAAAAGATTAAGTAGAAGAGAGTGAAGAGAAAGACGAACCAGTTAGACAGGAGCAAGAGAAGGATGGGAATACAGGTGTGATGACATTACATAAGAGTAAAAAGTTTAAGTAGAAGAGAGTGAAAAGAAAGACGAACAAGTTAGAAAGGAGCAAAGAGAAGGATGGGAATACAGTGTGATGACACTACATAAGAGTAAAAAGATTATGTAGAAGAGAGTGAAAGAGGAAGACGAACCAGTTAGAAAGGAGCAAGAGAAGGATGGGAATACAGGAGTGATGACACTACATAAGAGTAAAAAAGATTAAGTAGAAGAGAGTGAAGAAAGACGAACAAGTTAGAAAGGAGCAAGAGAAGGATGGGAATACAAGGTGTGATGACACTACATAAGGAGAGTAATAAAGATTAAGTAGAAGAGAGTGAAGAGAAAGACGAACCAGTTAGAAAGGAGCAAAGAAGGATGGGAATACAGGTGTGATGACATTACATAAGAGTAAAAAAGATTAAGTAGAAGAGAGTGAAGAGAAAGACGAACCAGTTAGAAAGGAGCAAAGAGAGAAGGATGGGAATACAGGTGTGAAGAAGACACTACATAAGAGTAAAAAAGATTAAGAAGAGAGTGAAGAGAAAGACGAACCAGTTAGAAAAGAGCAAGAGAAGGATGGGAATACAGGTGTGATGACACTACACCAAGATTAAAAAAAGATTAGAGTAAGAAGAGAGTGAAGAGGAAGACGAACCAGTTAGAAAGGAGCAAGAGAAGGATAGGAATACAGGTGTGATGACACTACATAAGAGTAAAAAGATTAAGTAGAAGAGAGTGAAGAGGAAGACGAACCAGTTAGAAAGGAGCAAAAGAAGGATGGGAATACAGGTGTGATGACACTACATAAGGTAAAAGATTAATTAGAAGAGAGTGAAGAGGAAGACGAACCAGTTAGAGAACGAGAGAAGGATGGGAATACAGGTGTGATGACACTACATAAAAAAGAGTAAAAAGATTAAGTAGAAGAGAGTAGAGAAAAGACGAACAAGTTGAAAGAACAGAAGGATTGGAATACAGGTGTGATGACACTACATAAGTGTAAGATTAAGTAGAAGAGAGTGAAGAGGAAGACGAACCAGTTAGAAAGGAGCAAGAGAAGGATGGGAATACAGGTGTGATGGCCTACATAAAAAATTAAAAAAGATTAAGTAGAAGAGAGTGAAGAGGAAGAAGAACCAGTTAGAAAGGAGCAAGAGAAGGATGGGAATACAGGTGTGATGACACTACATAAAGAGTAAAAAAGATTAAGTAGAAGAGAGTGAAGAGGAAGACGAACCAGTTAGAAAAGGGCAAGAAGGATGGAATACAGGTGTGATGACACTACATAAGAGTACAAAAAAGATTAAGTAGAAGAGAGTGAAGAAAAAGACGAACCAGTTAGAAAGAAGTGAAAAACAAGGATGGGAATACAGGTGTGATAACACTACATAAGAGTAAAAAGATTAAGAAGAAGAGAGTGAAGAGGAAGACGAACCAGTTAGAAAGGAGCAAGAGAAGGATGGGAATACAGGTGTGATGACACTACATAAGAGTAAAAAGATTAAGTAGAAGAGAGTGAAGAGAAAGACGAACAAGTTAAGAAGGAGCAAGAGAAGGATGGGAATACAGGTGTGATGACACTACATAAGAGTAAAAAGATTAAGTAGAAGAGAGTGAAGAGAAAGACGAACCAGTTAGAAAGGAGCAAAAGAAGGATGGGAATACAGGTGTGATGACATTACATAAGAGTAAAAAAGATTAAGTAGAAGAGTGAAGAGAAAGACGAAGCAGTTAGAAAGGAGCAAGAGAAGGATGGGAATACGGGTGTGATGACACTACATTAGAGTAAAAAGATTAAGTAGAAGAGTGAAGAAAGACGGACCAGTTAGAAAGGAGTAAGAGGATGGGAATACAGGTGTGATGACAATACATAAGAGTAAAAACGATTAAGTAGAAGAGAGTGAAGAGAAAGACGAACCAGTTAGAAAGGAGCAAGAGAAGGATGGGAATACAGGTGTGATGACACTACATAAGAGTAAAAAAGATTAAGTAGAAGAGAGTGAAGAGAAAGACGAACCAGTTAGAAAGGAGCAAGAGAAGGATGGGAATACAGTTAATGATGACACTACATAAGAGTAAAAAAGATTAAGTAGAGAGAGTGAAAGAGAAAGACGAACCAGTTAGAAAATTCAAAACAAGGATGGGAATACAGGTGTGATAACACTACATAAGAGTAAAAAGATTAAGAAGAAGAGAGTGAAGAGGAGGGCGAACCAGTTAGAAAGGAGCAAGAGAAGGATGGGAATACAGGTGTGATGACACTATAAGAGTAAAAAAGATTAAGTAGAAGAGAGTGAAGAGAAAGACGAACCAGTTAGAAAGGAGCAAAAGAAGGATGGGAATACGGGTGTGATGACATTACATAAAAGAGTAAAAAGATTAAGTAGAAGAGAGTGAAGAGAAAGACGAACCAGTTAGAAAGGAGCAAGAGAAGGATGGGAATACAGGTGTGAAGACACTACATAAGAGTAAAAAAGATTAAGAAGAAGTGAAGAGAAAGACGAGCAGTTAGAAAGGAGCAAGAGAAGGATGGGAATACAGGTGTGATGACACTACATAAGATTAAAAAAAAGATTAAGTAGAAGAGAGAGTGAAGAGGAAGACGAACCAGTTAGAAAGGAGCAAGAGAAGGATAGGAATACAGGAGTGATGACACTACATAAGAGTAAAAAAAGATTAAGTAGAAGAGAGTGAAGAGGAAGACGAACCAGTTAGAAAGGAGCAAAAGAAGGATGGGAATACAGGTGTGATGACACTACATAAGAGTAAAAAAAGATTAATTAGAAGAGGTAGAAAGAGGAAGACGAACCAGTTAGAAAGGAGCAAAGAGAAGGATGGGAATACAGGTGTGATGACACTACATAAGAGTAAAAAAGATTAAGTAGAAGAGAGTGAAGAGAAAGACGAACAAGTTAGAAAGGAGCAAGAGAAGGATGGGAATACAGGTGTGATGACACTACATAAGGTAAAAAGATTAAGTAGAAGAGAGTGAAGAGGAAGACGAACCAGTTAGAAAGGAGCAAGAGAAGGATGGGAATACAGGTGTGATGACACTACATAAGAGTAAAAAGATTAAGTAGAAGGTGAAGAGGAAGACGGAGCAGTTAGAAAGGAGCAAAGAGAAGGATGGGAATACAGGTGTGATGACACTACTAAGAGTAAAAAAAGATTAAGTAGAAGAGAGTGAAGAGGAAGACGAACCAGTTAGAAAGGAGCAAGAGAAGGATGGGAATACAGGTGTGATGACACTACATAAGAGTAAAAAGATTAAGTAGAAGAGAGTGAAGAGAAAGACAGACCAGTTAGAAAGGAGCAAAACAAGGATGGGAATACAGGTGTGATAACACTACATAAGAGTAAAAAGATTAAGAAAGAAGAGAGTGAAGAGGAAGACGAACCAGTTAGAAAGGAGCAAGAGAAGGATGGGAATACAGGTGTGATGACACTACATAAGAGTAAAAAAGATTAAGTAGAAGAGAGTGAAGAGAATGACGAACAAGTTAGAAAGGAGCAAGAGAAGGATGGGAATACAGCTGTGATGACACTACATAAGAGTAAAAAAGATTAAGTAGAAGAGAGTGAAGAGGAAGACGAACCAGTTAGAAAGGAGCAAAAGAAGGATGGGAATACAGGTGTGATGACATTACATAAGAGTAAAAAAGATTAAGTAGAAGAGAGTGAAGAGAAAGACGAAGCAGTTAGAAAGGAGCAAGAGAAGGATGGGAATACAGGTGTGATGACACTACATTAGATTAAAAAAGATTAAGTAGAAGAGAGTGAAGAGAAAGACGGACCAGTTAGAAAGGAGTAAGAGAAGGATGGGAATACAGGTGTGATGACAATACATAAGAGTAAAAAAGATTAAGTAGAAGAGAGTGAAGAGAAAGACGAACCAGTTAGAAAGGAGCAAGAGAAGGATGGGAATACAGGTGTGATGACACTACATAAGAGTAAAAAAGATTAAGTAGAAGAGAGTGAAGAGAAAGACGAACCAGTTAGAAAGGAGCAAGAGAAGGATGGGAATACAGGTGTGATGACACTACATAAGTGTAAAAACGATTAAGTAGAAGAGAGTGAAGAGAAAGACGAACCAGTTAGAAAGGAGCAAAAGAAGGATGGGAATACAGGTGTGATGACATTACATAAGAGTAAAAAAGATTAAGTAGAAGAGAGTGAAGAGAAAGACGAACCAGTTAGACAGGAGCAAGAGAAGGATGGGAATACAGGTGTGATGACATTACATAAGGGTAAAAAAGATTAAGTAGAAGAGAGTGAAGAGAAAGACGAACAAGTTAGAAAGGAGCAAGAGAAGGATGGGAATACAGGTGTGATGACACTACATAATAGTAAAAAAGATTATGTAGAAGAGAGTGAAGAGGAAGACGAACCAGTTAGAAAGGAGCAAGAGAAGGATGGGAATACAGGAGTGATGACACTACATAAGAGTAAAAAGATTAAGTAGAAGAGAGTGAAGAGGAAGACGAACCAGTTAGAAAGGAGCAAGAGAAGGATGGGATTACAGGTGTGATGACACTACATAAGAGTAAAAAAGATTAAGTAGAAGAGAGTGAAGAGAAGGACGAACAAGTTAGAAATGAGCAAGATTAGGATGGGAATACAGGTGTGATGACACTACATAAGAGTAAAAAAGATTAAGTAGAAGAGAGTGAAGTGAAAGACGAACCAGTTAGAAAGGACCAAGAGAAGGATGGGAATACAGGTGGGATGACACTACATAAGAGTAAAAAGATTAAGTAGAAGAGAGTGAAGAGGAAGACGAACCAGTTAGAAAGGAGCAAAAAAAAAAAAAGAGAAGGATGGGATTACAGGTGTGATGACACTACATAAGAGTAAAAAAGATTAAGTAGAAGAGAGTGAAGAAGAAAGACGAACAAGTTGAAAGGAGCAAGAGAAGGATGGGAATATGGTGTGATGGCACTACATAAGAGTAAAAAGATTAAGTGAAGAGAGTGAAGGAAGACGAACCAGTTAGAAAGGAGCAAAAGAAGGATGGGATTACAGGTTTGATGACACTACATAAGAGTAAAAAAGATTAAGTAGAAGAGAGTGAAGAGAAAGACGAACCAGTTAGAAAGGACCAAGAGAAGGATGAGAATACAGGTGTGATGACACTACATAAGAGTAAAATTGAGAGAAGAGAGTGAAGTGAAAGACGAACCAGTTAGAAAGGAGCAAGAGAAGGATAGAATACAGGTGTGATGACACTACATAAGAGTAAAAAAGATTAAGTAGAAGAGAGTGAAGAGGAGAAGACGAACCAGTTGAAAGGAGCAAAAGAAGGATGGGAATACAGGTGTGATGACACTACAGAAGGAAGTAAAAAGATTAATTAGAAGAGAGTGAAAGAGAAAGACGAACCAGTTAGACAGGAGCAAGAAAAGGATGGGGAATGCAGGTGTGATGACACTACATAAGAGTAAAAAAGATTAAGTAGAAGAGAGTGAAGAAAGACGAACCAGTTAGAAAGGAGCAAGAAGGATGGGAATACGGGTGTGATGACACTACATAAAATCTAAAAGATTAAGTAGAAGAGAGTGAAGAGAGAAAGACGAAGCAGTTAGAAAGGAGCAAAGAAAGGATGGGAATACAGGTGTGATGACACTACATAAGAGTAAAAAAGATTAAGTAGAAGAGAGTGTAGAGAAAGACGAACAAGTTAGAAAGGAGCAAGAGAAGGATGGGAATACAGGTGTGATGACACTACATAAGAGTAAAAAAGATTATGTAGAAGAGAGTGAAGAGGAAGACGAACCAGTTAGAAAGGAGCAAGAGAAGGATGGGAATACAGGAGTGATGACACTACATAAGAGTAAAAAGATTAAGTAGAAGAGAGTGAAGAGGAAGACGAACCAGTTAGAAAGGAGCAAGAGAAGGATGGGATTACAGGTGTGATGACACTACATAAGAGTAAAAAAGATTAAGTAGAAAGTGAAGAGAAAGACGAACAAGTTAGAAAGGAGCAAGAGAAGGATGGGAATACAGGTGTGATGACACTACATAAGAGTAAAAAAGATTAAGTAGAAGAGAGTGAAAGTGAAAGACGAACCAGTTAGAAGGACCAAAGAAGGATGGAATACAGGTGGGATGACACTACATAAGAGTAAAAGATTAAGTAGAAGAGAGTGAGAGGAAGACGAACCAGTTAGAAAGGAGCAAAGAGAAGGATGGGATTACAGGTGTGATGACACTACATAAGAGTAAAAAGATTAAGTAGAAGAGAGTGAAGAGAAAGACGAACAAGTTAGAAAGGAGCAAGAGAAGGATGGGAATACGGGTGTGATGACACTACATAAGAGTAAAAAGATTAAGTAGAAGAGAGTGAAGAGGAAGACGAACCAGTTAGAAAGGAGCAAAAGAAGGATGGGATTACAGGTTTGATGACAGTACATAAGAGTAAAAAAGATTAAGTAGAAGAGAGTGAAGAGAAAGACGAACCAGTTAGAAAGGAGCAAAAGAAGGATGGGAATACAGGTGTGATGACACTACATAAGAGTAAAAAAGATTAAGTAGAAGAGAGTGAAGAGAAAGACGAACCAGTTAGAAAGGAGCAAGAGAAGGATGGGAATACAGGTGTGAAGACACTACATAAGAGTAAAAAAGATTAAGAAGAAGAGAGTGAAGTGAAAGACGAACCAGTTAGAAAGGACCAAGAGAAGGATGGGAATACAGGTGTGATGACACTACATAAGAGCAAAAAGATTAAGTAGAAGAGAGTGAAGTGAAAGACGAACCAGTTAGAAAGGAGCAAGAGAAGGATAGGAATACAGGTGTGATGACACTACATAAGAGTAAAAAAGATTAAGTAGAAGAGAGTGTAGAGGAAGACGAACCAGTTAGAAAGGAGCAAAAGAAGGATGGGAATACAGGTGTGATGACACTACATAAGAGTAAAAAAGATTAATTAGAAGAGAGTGAAGAGAAAGACGAACCAGTTAGACAGGAGCAAGAAAAGGATGGGAATGCAGGTGTGATGACACTACATAAGAGTAAAAAAGATTAAGTAGAAGAGAGTGAAGAGAAAGACGAACAAGTTAGAAAGGAGCAAGAGAAGGATGGGAATACAGGTGTGATGACACTACATAAGAGTAAAAAAGATTAAGTAGAAGAGAGTGAAGAGAAAGACGAAGCAGTTAGAAAGGAGCAAAAGAAGGATGGGAATACAGGTGTGATGACACTACATAAGAGTAAAAAAGATTAAGTAGAAGAGAGTGAAGAGAAAGACGAACCAGTTAGAAAGGAGCAAGAGAAGGATGGGAATACAGGTGTGATGACACTACATAAGAGTAAAAAGATTAAGTAGAAGAGAGTGAAGAGGAAGACGAACCAGTTAGAAAGGAGCAAGAGAAGGATGGGAATACAGGTGTGATGACACTACATAAGAGTAAAACAGATTAAGTAGAAGAGAGTGAAGAGAAAGACGAACCAGTTAGAAAGGAGCAAGAGAAGGATGGGAATACAGGTGTGATGACACTACATGAGAGTAAAAAAGATTAAGTAGAAGAGAGTGAAGAGAAAGACGAATCAGTTAGAAAGGAGCAAGAGAAGGATGGGAATACAGGTGTGATGACACTATGGAAGTAAAAAAAGATTAAGTAGAAGAGAGTGAAGAGAAAGACGAACCAGTTAGAAAGGAGAAGAGAAGGATGGGAATGAGTGTGATGACACTACATAAGAGTAAAAAAGATTAAGTAGAAGAGAGTGAAGAGAAATAATCAGTTAGAAAGGAGCAAAGAAGGATGGGAATACAGGTGTGATGACACTACATAAGAGTAAAAAAGATTAAGTAGAAGAGAGTAGAAGAAGAAAGACCAACCAGTTAGAAAGGAGCAAAAGAAGGATGGGAATACAGGTGTGATGTCACTACATAGGTAAAAGATTAATTAGAAGAGAGTGAAGAAAAGACAGAACCAGTTAGACAGGAGCAAGAAAAAGGATGGGAATGCAGGTGTGATGACACTACATAAGAGTAAAGATTAAGTGAAGAGTGAAGAGAAAGACGAACCAGTTAGAAAGGAGCAAGAAGGATGGGAATACAGGTGTGATGACACTACATAAGAGTAAAAAAGATTAAGTAGAAGAGAGTGAAGAGAAAGACGAACCAGTTAGAAAGGAGCAAGAGAAGGATGGGAATACAGGTGTGATGACACTACATAAGAGTAAAAAAAGATTAAGTAGAAGAGAGTGAAGAGAAAAGGGCAAGCAGTTAGAAAGGAGCAAAAGAAGGATGGGAATACAGGTGTGATGACACTACATAAGAGTAAAAAAGATTAAGTAGAAGAGAGTGAAGAGAAAGACGAACCAGTTAGAAAGGAGCAAGAGAAGGATGGGAATACAGGTGTGATGACACTACATAAGAGTAAAAAAGATTAAGTAGAAGAGAGTGAAAGAGAAAGACGAAGCAGTTAGAAAGGAGCAAAAGAAGGATGGGAATACAGGTGTGATGACACTACATAAGAGTAAAAAAGATTAAGTAGAAGAGAGTGAAGAGAAAGACGAACCAGTTAGAAAGGAGCAAGAGAAGGATGGGAATACAGGTGTGATGACACTACATAAGAGTAAAAAAGATTAAGTAGAAGAGAGTGAAGAGGAAGACGAACCAGTTAGAAAGGAGCAAGAGAAGGATGGGAATACAAGTGTGATGACACTACATAAGAGTAAAAAAGATTAAGTAGAAGAGAGTGAAGAAAGACGAACCAGTTAGAAAGGAGCAAGAGAAGAATGGGAATACAGGTGTGATGACACTACATAAGAGTAGGAATTAAGTGAAAGTGAAGAGGAGAACGAACCAGTTAGAAAGGAGCAAGAGAAGGATGGGAATACAAGTGTGATGACACTACATAAGAGTAAAAAAAGATTAAGTAGAAGAGAGTGAAGAGAAAGACGAACCAGTTAGAAACGAGCAAAGAGAAGGATGGGAATACGGGTGTGATGACACTACATAAGGAGTAAAAGATTAAGTAGAGAGTGAAGAGGAAGACGAACCAGTTAGAAAGGGGAGAAAGAGAAGGATGGGAATACAGGTGTGATGACACTACATAAGAGTAAAAAAGATTAAGTAGAAGAGAGTGAAGAGGAAGACGAACCAGTTAGAAAGGAGCAAGAGAAGGATGGGAATACTGGTCTGATGACACTACATAGAGTAAAAAGATTAAGTAGAAGAGTGAGAAAGACGAACCAGTTAGAAAGGAGCAAGAGAAGGATGGGAATACAGGTGTGATGACACTACATAAGAGTAAAAAGATTAAGTAGAAGAGAGTAGAAGAGGAAGACGAACCAGTTAGAAAGGAGCAAGAGAAGGATGGGAATACAAGTGTGATGACACTACATAAGAGTAAAAAAGATTAAGTAGAAGAGAGTGAGAAAGAGAAAGACGAACCAGTTAGAAAGGAGCAAGAGAAGGATGGGAATACAGGTGTGATGACACTACATAAGAGTAAAAAGATTAAGTAGAAGAGAGTGAAGAGGAAGACGAACCAGTTAGAAAGGAGCAAGAGGATGGGAATACAAGTGTGATGACACTACATAAGAGTAAAAAAGATTAAGTAGAAGAGAGTGAAGAGAAAGACGAACCAGTTAGAAGCAGGCAAAGAGGATGGGAATACAGGTGTGATGACACTACATAAGAGTAAAAAAGATTAAGTAGAAGAGAGTGAAGAGAAAGACGAACCAGTTAGAAAGGAGCAAGAGAAGGATGGGAATAGGTGTGATGACACTACATAAGAGTAAAAAGATTAAGTAGAAGAGAGTGAAGAGGAAGACGAACCAGTTAGAAAGGAGAAAGAGAAGGATGGGAATACAGGTGTGACACTACATAAGAGTAAAAAAGATTAAGTAGAAGAGAGTGAAGAGGAAGACGAACCAGTTAGAAAGGAGCAAGAGAAGGATGGGAATACTGGTCTGATGACACTACATAAGAGTAAAAAAGATTAAGTAGAAGAGAGTGAAGAGGAAGACGAAGCAGTTAGAAAGGAGCAAGAGAAGGATGGGAATACAGGTGTGATGACACTACATAAGAGTAAAATAGATTAAGTAGAAGAGAGTGAAGAGGAAGACGAACTAGTTAGAAAGGAGCAAAAGAAGGATGGGAATACAGGTGTGATAACACTACATAAGAGTAAAAAAGATTAAGTAGAAGAGAGTGAGGAAGACGAACCAGTTAGAAAGGAGCAAGAAGGATAGAATGCAGGTGCTAGTGACACTACATAAGAGTAAAAAAGATTAAGTAGAAGAGAGTGAAGAGGAAGACGAACCAGTTAGAAAGGAGCAACAGAAGGATGAGAATACAGGTGTGATGACACTACATAAGAGTAAAAAAGATTAAGTAGAAGAGAGTGAAGAGAAAGACGAACCAGTTAGAAAGGAGCAAGAGAAGGAAGGGAATACAGGTGTGATGACACTACATAAGAGTAAAAAGATTAAGTAGAAGTGAGTGAAGAGGAAGACGATCCAGTTAGAAAGGAGCAAGAGAAGGATGGGAATACAGGTGTGATGACACTACATAAGAGTAAAAAAGATTAAGTAGAAGAGAGTGAAGAGGAAGACGAACCAGTTAGAAAGGAGCAAGAGAAGGATGGGAATACAGGTGTGATGACACTACATAAGAGTAAAAAAGATTAAGTAGAAGAGAGTGAAGAGGAAGACGAACCAGTTAGAAAGGAGCAAGAGAAGGATGGGAATACAGGTGTGATGACACTACATAAGAGTAAAAAAGATTAAGTAGAAGAGAGGGAAGAGGAAGACGAACCAGTTAGAAAGGAGCAAAAGAAGGATGGGAATACAGGTGTGATAACACTACATAAGAGTTAAAAGATTAAGAAAGAAGAGAGTGAAGAGGAAGACGAACCAGTTAGAAAGGAGCAAGAGAAGGATGGGAATACAGGTGTGATGACACTATATAAGAGTAAAAAAGATTAAGTAGATGAGAGTGAAGAGGAAGACGAACCAGTTAGAAAGGAGCAAGAGAATGATGGGAATACAGGTGTGATGACACTACATAAGAGTAAAAAAGATTAAGTAGAATAGAGTGAAGAGAAAGACGAACCAGTTAGAAAGGAGCAAGAGAAGGATGGGAATACAGGTGTGATGACACTACATAAGAGTAAAAAAGATTAAGTAGAAGAGAGTGAAGAGGAAGACGAACCAGTTAGAAAGGAGCAAGAGAAGGATTGGAATACAGGTGTGATGACACTACAAAAGAGTAAAAAGATTAAGTAGAAGAGAGTGAAGAGAAAGACGAATCAGTTAGAAAGGACCAAGAGAAGGATGGGAATACATGTGTGATGACACTACATAAGAGTAAAAAAGATTAAGTTGAAGAGAGTGAAGAGGAAGACGAACCAGTTAGAAAGGAGCAAGAGAAGGATGGGAATACTGGTCTGATGACACTACATAAGAGTAAAAAAGATTAAGTAGAAGAGAGTGAAGAGGAAGACGAACCAGTTAGAAAGGAGCAAGAGAAGGATTTGAATACAGGTGTGATGACACTACATAAGAGTAAAAAGATTAAGTAGAAGAGAGTGAAGAGGAAGACGAACCAGTTAGAAAGGAGCAAAAGAAGGATGGGAATACAGGTGTGATGACACTACATAAGAGTAAAAAAGATTAAGTTGAAGAGAGTGAAGAGGAAGACGAACCAGTTAGAAAGGAGCAAGAGAAGGATGGGAATACTGGTCTGATGACACTACATAAGAGTAAAAAAGATTAAGTTGAAGAGAGTGAAGAGGAAGACGAACCAGTTAGAAAGGAGCAAGAGAAGGATGGGAATACTGGTCTGATGACACTACATAAGAGTAAAAAAGATTAAGTAGAAGAGAGTGAAGAGGAAGACGAACCAGTTAGAAAGGAGCAAGAGAAGGATTGGAATACAGGTGTGATGACAGTACATAAGAGTAAAAAGATTAGTGAAGAGTGAAGAGGAAGACGAACCAGTTGAAAGGAGCAAAGAAGGATGGAATACAGGTGTGATGACACTACATAAGAGTAAAAAAGATTAAGTTGAATAGAGTGAAGAGGAGAGGCAGACAGTTAGAAAGGAGCAAGAGAAGGATGGGAATACTGGTCTGATGACACTACATAAGAGTAAAAAAGATAAGTTGAAGAGAGTGAAGAGAAGACGAACCAGTTGAAAGGAGCAAGAGAAGGATGGGAATACTGGTCTGATGACACTACATAAGAGTAAAAAAGATTAAGTAGAAGAGAGTGAAGAGAGGCAGAACCAGTTAGAAAGGAGCAAGAGAAGGATTGGAATACAGGTGTGATGACACTACATAAGAGTAAAAAGATTAAGTAGAAGAGAGTGAAGAGGAAGACGAACCAGTTAGAAAGGAGCAAAGAGAAGGATGGGAATACAGGTGTGATGACACTACATAAGAGTAAAAAAGATTAAGTGAAGAGAGTGAAGAGGAAGACGAACCAGTTAGAAAGGAGCAAAAGAAGGATGGGAATACAGGTGTGATAACACTACGCAAAATGATAAAGATTAAGAAGAAGAGAGTGAAGAGAAGACGAACCAGTTAGAAAGGAGCAAGAGAAGGATGGGAATACAGGTGAGATGACACTACATAAGAGTAAAAGAGATAAGTAGAAGAGAGTGAAGAAAAAGACGAACCATTTAGAAAGGAGCAAAGAAGAAGGATAGGGAGAATGCAGGTGTGCTGATGACATTACATAAGAGTAAAGATTAAGTAGAAGAGAGTGAAGAGAAAGACGAACCAGTTAGACAGGAGCAAGAGAAGGATGGGAATACAGGTGTGATGACATTACATAAGAGTAAAAAAGATTAAGTAGAAGAGAGTGAAGAGAATGACGAACAAGTTAGAAAGGAGCAAGAGAAGGATGGGAATACAGGTGTGATGACACCATAAGAGTAAAAAAGATTAAGTAGAAGGAAGTGAAGAGGAAGACGAACCAGTTAGAAAGGAGCAAGAGAAGGATGGGAATACAGGTGTGATTACACTACATAAGAGTAAAAAAGATTAAGTAGAAGAGAGTGAAGAAAGACGAACCAGTTAGAAAGGAGCAAGAGAAGGATGGGAATACAGGTGTGATGACACTACATAAGAGCAAAAAGATTAAGTGAAGAGAGTGAAGAGAAAGACGAACCAGTTAGAAAGGAGCAAGAAGAGGATGGGAATGAGTGTGATGACACTACATAAGAGTAAAAGATTAAGTAGAAGAGAGTGAAGAAAGACGAACCAGTTAGAAAGGACAAGAGAAGGATGGGAATACAGGTGTGATAACACTACATAAAAATAAAAAAAGAATTAAGTAGAAGAGAGTGAGGAAGAGGAACAAGTTAGAAAGGAGCAAGAGAAGGATGAGAATACAGTCATGATGACACTACATAAGAGTAAAAGATTAAGTAGTAGAGAGTGAAGAGGAAGACGAACCAGTTAGAAAGGAGCAAGAGAAGGATGGGAATACAGGTGTGATGACACTACATAAAGAGTAAAAAGATTAGAGAAGTAGAAGAGAGTGAAGAGGAAGACGAACCAGTTAGAAAGGAGCAAAAGAAGGATGGGAATACAGGTGTGATAACACTACATAAGAGTAAAAAGATTAAGAAAGAAGAGAGTGAAGAGGAAGACGAACCAGTTAGAAAGGAACAAGAGAAGGATGGGAATACAGGTGTGATGACATTACATAAGAGTAAAAAAGATTAAGTAGAAGAGAGTGAAGAAAGACGAACAAGTTAGAAAGGAGCAAGAGAAGGATGGGAATACAGAGTGTGATGACACTACATGAGAAGTAAAAAAAGATTAAGTAGAAGAGAGTGAAGAGAAAGACGAACAAGTTAGAAAGGAGGAAAAGAAGGATGGGAATACAGGTGTGATGACACTACATAAGAGTAAAAAGATTAAGTACAAGAGAGTGAAGTGAAAGACGAACCAGTTAGAAAGGAGCAAGAGAAGGATGGGAATACAGGTGTGATGACACTACATAAGAGTAAAAAAGATTAAGTAGAAGAGAGTGAAGAGAAAGACGAAGAAGTTACAAAGGAGCAAAAGAAGGATGGGAATACAGGTGTGATGACACTACATAAGAGTAAAAAAGATTAAGTAGAAGAGAGTGAAGAGGAAGACGAACCAGTTAGAAAGGAGCAAGAGAAGGATGGGAATACAGGTGTGATGACACTACATAAGAGTAAAAAGATTAAGTAGAAGAGAGTGAAAAGGAAGACGAACCAGTTAGAAAGGAGCAAGAGAAGGATGGGAATACAGGTGTGATGACACTACATAAGAGTAAAAAAGATTAAGTAGAAGAGAGTGAAGAGAAAGACGAACCAGTTAGAAAGGAGCAAGAGAAGGATGGGAATACAGGTGTGATGACACTACATAAGAGTAAAAAAGATTAAGTAGAAAAGAGTGAAGAGGAAGACGAACCAGTTAGAAAGGAGCAAGAGAAGGATGGGAATACAGGTGTGATGACACTACATAAGAGTAAAAAGATTAAGTAGAAGAGAGTGAAGAGGAAGACGAACCAGTTAGAAAGGAGCAAGAGAAGGATGGGAATACATGTGTGATGACACTACATAAGAGTAAAAAAGATTAAGTAGAAGAGAGTGAAGAGGAAGACGAACCAGTTAGAAAGGAGCAAGAGAAGGATGGGAATACAGGTGTGATGACACTACATAAGAGTAAAAAAGATTAAGTAGAAGAGAGTGAAGAGGAAGACGAACCAGTTAGAAAGGAGCAAAAGACGGATGGGAATACAGGTGTGATGACACTACATAAGAGTAAAAAAGATTAAGCAGAAGAGAGTGAAGAGAAAGACGAACCAGTTAGAAAGGAGCAAGTGAAGGATGGGAATACAGGTGTGATGACACTACATAAGAGTAAAAAAGATTAAGTAGAATAGAGTGAAGAGGAAGACGAACCAGTTAGAAAGGAGCAAGAGAAGGATGGGAATACAGGTGTGATGACACTACATATGAGTTAAAAAGATTAAGTAGAAGAGAGTGAAGAGGAAGACGAACCAGTTAGAAAGGAGCAAAAGAAGGATGGGAATACAGGTGTGATAACACTACATAAGAGTAAAAATATTAAGTAGAAGAGAGTGAAGAGGAAGACGAACCAGTTAGAAAGGAGCAAGAGAAGGATGGGAATACAGGTGTGATGACACTACATAAGAGTAAAAAAGATTAAGTAGAAGAGAGTGAAGAGAAAGACGAACAAGTTAGAAAGGAGCAAGAGAAGGATGGGAATACAGTTGTGATGACACTACATAAGAGTAAAAAAGATTAAGTAGAAGAGAGTGAAGAGAAAGACGAACCAGTTAGAAAAGAGCAAGAGAAGGATGGGAATATAGGTGTGATGACACTACATAAGAGTAAAAAAGATTAAGTAGAAGAGAGTGAAGAGGAAGACGAACCAGTTAGAAAGGAGCAAGAGAAGGATGGGAATACAGGTGTGATGACACTACATAAGAGTAAAAAAGATTAAGTAGAAGAGAGTGAAGAGAAAGACGAACCAGTTAGAAAGGAGCAAGAGAAGGATGGGAATACAGGTGTGATGACACTACATAAGAGTAAAAAAGATTAAGTAGAAGAGAGTGAAGAGAAAGACGAACAAGTTAGAAAGGAGCAAGAGAAGGATGGGAATACAGGTGTGATGACACTACATAAGAGAAAAAAAGATTAAGTAGAAGAGAGTGAAGAGAAAGACGAACAAGTTAGAAAGGAGCAAGAGAAGGATGGGAATAAAGGTTTGATGACACTACATAAGAGTAAAAAAGATTAAGTAGAAGAGAGTGAAGAGAAAGACGAACAAGTTAGAAAGGAGCAAGAGAAGGATGGGAATACAGGTGTGATGACACTACATAAGAGTAAACAAGATTAAGTAGAAGAGAGTGAAGAGGAAGACGAACCAGTTGAAAGGAGCAAGAGAAGGATGGGAATAAAGGTGTGATGACACTACATGAAGTATAAAAGATTAAGTGAAGGTAGAAAGAAAGACGAACCAGTTAGAAAGGAGCTGAAGAGAAGGATGAGAATGCAGGTGTGATGACACTACATAAGAGTAAAAAAGATTAAGTAGAAGAGAGAGTGAAGAGAAAGACGAACAAGTTGAAAGGAGCAAGAGAAGGATGGGAATAAAGGTGTGATGACACTACATAAGAGTAAAAAGATTAAGTAGAAGAAAGTGAAGAAAGACGAACCAGTTAGAAAGGAGCAAGAGAAGGATGGGAATACGGGTGTGATGACACTACATAAGAGTAAAAAGATTAAGTAGAAGAAGAGTGAAGAAAGACGAACAAGTTAGAAAGGAGCAAGAAGGATGGGAATACAGGTGTGATGACACTACATAAGAGTAAAAGATTAAGTAGAAGAGAGTGAAGAGAAAGACGAACCAGTTAGAAAGGAGCAAGAGAAGGATGGGAATACAGGTGTGATGACACTACACAAGAGTAAAAAGATTAAGTGAAGAGAGTGAAGAGGAAGACGAACCAGTTAGAAAGGAGCAAGGGAAGGATGGGAATAAAGGTGTGATGACACTACATAAGAGTAAAAAAGATTAAGTAGAAGAGAGTGAAGAGAAAGACGAACCAGTTAGAAAAGAACACAAGTGAAGGATGGGAATACAGGTGTGATGACACTACATAAGAGTAAAAAAGATTAAGTAGAAGAGAGTGAAAGAAGAAAGACGAACCAGTTAGAAAGGAGCAAGAGAAGGATGGGAATACGGGTTTGATGACACTACATAAGAGTAAAAAAGATTAAGTAGAAGAAAGTGAGAAGGAAGAGAAAGACGAACCAGTTGAAAAGGAGCAAAAGAAGGATAGGAATACGGGTGTGATGACACTACATAAGAGTAAAAAGATTAAGTAGAAAGAGAGTGAAGAAAGACGAACAAGTTAGAAAGGAGCAAGAGAAGGATGAGAATACAGGTTTGATGACACTACATAAAGAGTAAAATAGATTAAGTACAAGAGAGTGAAGAGGAAGACGAACCAGTTAGAAAGGAGCAAGAGAAGGACAGGAATACGGGTGTGATGACACTACATAAGAGTAAAAAAGATTAGTGAAGAGAGTGAAGAGAAAGACGAACCAGTTAGAAGAGGGCAAGAGAAGGAAGGATGGGAATACAGGTGTGATGACACTACATAAGAGTAAAAAAGATTAAGTAGAAGAGAGTGAGAGAGAAAGACGAACAAGTTAGAGAGCAAGAGAAGGATGGGAATACAGGTGTCATGACACTACATAAAATAAAAAAGATTAAGTAGAAGAAGAGTGAAGAGAAAGACGAACAAGTTAGAAAGGAGCAAGAGAAGGATGGGAATACAGGTGTGATGACACTACATAAGAGTAAAAAAAGATTAAGTAGAAGAGAGTGAAGAAAGACGAACCAGTTAGAAAGGAGCAAGAGAAGGATGGGAATACAGGTGTGATGACACTACATAAGAGTAAAAGATTAAGTGAAGAGTGAAGAAAGACGAACCAGTTAGAAAGGAGCAAGAGAAGGATGGGAATACAGGTGTGATGACACTACATAAGAGTAAAAAGATTAAGTAGAAGAGAGTGAAGAAAGACGAACAAGTTAGAAAGGAGCAAGAGAAGGATGGTACAGGTGCTTGATGACACTACATAAGAGTAAAGATTAAGTAGAAGAGAGTGAAGAGAAAGACGAACAAGTTAGAAAGGAGCAAGAGAAGGAATGGAATACAGGTGTGATGACACTACATAAGAGTAAAAAAGATTAAGTAGAAGAGAGTGAAAGAGAAAGACAGACAAGTTAGAAAGGAGCAAGAGAAGGATGGGAATGCAGGTGTGATGACGCATAGAGTAAAAAAGATTAGAAAGTAGAAGAGAGTGAAGAAAGACGAACAAGTTAGAAAGGAGCAAGAGAAGAATGGGAATACAGGTGTGATGACACTACATAAGAGTAAAAAGATTAAGTAGAAGAAGGTAAGAAAGACGAACAAGTTAGAAAGGAGCAAGAGAAGGATGGGAATACAGGTTTGATGACACTACATAAGAGCTAAAAAGATTAAGTGAAGAGAGTGAAGAGGAAGACGAACCAGTTAGAAAGGAGCAAGAGAAGGATGGGAATAAAGGGGTGATGACTACGCAGAGTAAAAAGATTAAGTGAAGAGAGTGAAGAAAGACGAACCAGTTAGAAAGGAGCAAGAGAAGGATGGGAATACAGGTTTGATGACACTACATAAGAGTAAAAAAGATTAAGTAGAAGAGAGTGAAGAGAAAGACGAACCAGTTAGAAAGGAGCAAAAGAAGGATGGGAATACAGGTGTGATGACACTACATAAGAGTAAAAAAGATTAAGTAGAAGAGAGTGAAGAAAGACGAACAAGTTAGAAAGGAGCAAGAGAAGGATGGGAATACAGGTTTGATGACACTACATAAGAGTAAAATAGATTAAGTACAAGAGAGTGAAGAGGAAGACGAACCAGTTAGAAAGGAGCAAGAGAAGGACGGGAATACAGGTGTGATGACACTACATAAGAGTAAAAAAGATTAAGTAGAAAGAGAGTGAAGAGAAAGACGAACCAGTTAGAAAGGAGCAAGAGAAGGATGGGAATACAGGTGTGATGACACTACATAAGAGTAAAGAATTAAGTAGAAGAGAGTGAAGAGAAAGACGAACAAGTTAGAAAGGAGCAAGAGAAGGATAGAATACAGGTATCATGACACCACATAAGAGTAAAAAAGATTAAGTAGAAGAGAGTGAAGAAAAAGACGAACAAGTTAGAAAGGAGCAAGAGGATGGGAATACGGGTGTGATGACACTACATAAGAGTAAAAAAGATTAAGTAGAAGAGAGTGAAGAAAGACGAACCAGAAAAGTTAGAAAGGAGCAAGAGAAGGATGGGGAATACGGGTGTGATGACACTACGCAAGAGTAAAAAGATTAAGTAGAAGAAGAGTGAAGAGAAAGACGAACCAGTTAGAAAGGAGCAGAAGAAGGATGGGAATACAGGTGTGATGACACTACATAAGAGTAAAAAAAGATTAAGTAGAAGGAAGTGAAGAAAGACGAACAAGTTAGAAAGGAGCAAGAGAAGGATGGGAATACGGGTGTGATGACACTACATAAGAGTAAAAAAAGATTAAGTAGAAGAGAGTGAAGAGAAAGACGAACAAGTTAGAGAAAGGAGCAAGAGAAGGAATGGAATACGGGTGTGATGACACTACATAAGAGTAAAAAAGATTAAGTAGAAGAAGTGAAGAGAAAGACAAAAGACCAGTTAGAAAAGGGCAAAGAGAAGGATGAGAATAAAGGTGTGATGACACTACATAAGAGTAAAAAGATTAAGTAGAAGAGAGTGAAGAGTAAGACGAACCAGTTAGAAAGGAGCAAGAAGGACGGGAATACAGGTGTGATGACACTACATAAGAGTAAAAAGATTAAGTAGAAAGAGATTGAAGAGAAAGACGAACAAGATAGAAAGGAGCAAGAAGGATGAAGACACAGGTGTGATGACACTACATAAGAGTAAAAAGATTAAGTAGAGAAGATTGAAGAGAAAGACGAACCAGTTAGAAAGGAGCAAGGAAAGGATGGGAATACAGGTGTGATGACACTACATAAGAGTAAAAAGATTAAGTAGAAGAGAGTGAAGAGAAAGACGAACCAGTTAGAAAGGAGTAAAGAGAAGGATGGGAATAAAGGTGTGATGACACTACATAAGAGTAAAAAAGATTAAGTAGAAGAGATTGAAGAGAAAGACAGACAAGGTTAGAAAGGAGCAAGAGAAGGGATGGGAATACAGGTGTGATGACACTACATAAGAGTAAAAAAGATTAAGTAGAAGAGTGAAGAGGAAGACGAACCAGTTAGAAGGAGCAAAGAGAGAGGACGGGAATACAGGTGTGATGACACTACATAAGAGTAGATTAAGTAAGAAAGTGGGAAGAGGAAGACGAACCAGTTAGAAAGGAGCAAGAGAAGGATGGGAATACAGGTGTGATGACACTACATAAGAGTAAAAAAGATTAAGTAGAAGAGATTGAAGAGAAAGACGAACAAGTTAGAAAGGAGCAAGAGAAGGATGGGAATAAGGGTGTGATGACACTACATAAGAGTAAAAAGATTAAGTGAAGAGAGTGAAGAGGAAGACGAACCAGTTGAAAGGAGCAAAGAGAAGGAGATGGGAATACAGGTGTGATGACACTACATAAGAGTAAAAAGATTAAGTAGAAGAGTGAAGAAAAGACGAACAAGTTAGAAAGGAGCAAAGAGAGAAGGATGGGAATAAAGGTGTGATGACACTACATAAGAGTAAAAAAGATTAAGTAGAAGAGAGTGAAGAGGAGAAGGCAGAACCAGTTAGAAAGGAGCAAGAGAAGGATGGGAATACAGGTGTGATGACACTACATAAGAGTAAAAAGATTAAGTAGAAGAGTGAAAGAGAAAGACGAACCAGTTAGAAAGGAGCAAGAGAAGGATGGAATACAGGTGTGATGACACTACATAAGAGTAAAAGAATTAAGTAGAAGAGAGTGAAGAAAAAGACGAACAAGTTAGAAAGGAGCAAGAGAAGGATGGGAATAAGGTGTGATGACACTACATAAGAGTAAAAAGATTAAGTAGAAGAGAGTGAAGAGGAAGACGAACCAGTTAGAAAGGAGCAAGAGAAGGATGGGAATACAGGTGTGATGACACTACATAAGAGTAGAAAAGATTAAGTGAAGAGAGTGAAGAGAAAGACGAACAAGTTAGAAAGAAGACAAGAAGGATGGGAATACAGGTTTGATGACACTACATAAAATCAAAAAGATTAAGTAGAAAGTGAAGAAAGGCGACAAGTTAGAAAGGAAGCAAAGAGAAGGATGGGAATAAAGGTGTGATGACACTACATAAGGTAAAAGATTAAGTAGAAGAGAGTGAAGAGGAAGCGAACCAGTTAGAAAGGAGCAAAGAGAAGGATGGGAATACAGGTGTGATGACACTACATAAGAGTAAAAAAGATTAAGTAGAAGAGTGAAGAAAGACGAACCAGTTAGAAAGGAGCAAGAGAAGGATAGAATACATGTGTGATGACACTACATAAGAGTAAAAAAGATTAAGTAGAAGAGAGTGAAGAGAAAGACGAACAAGTTAGAAAGGAGCAAGAGAAGGATGGGAATAAAGGTTTGATGACACTACATAAGAGTAAAAAAGATTAAGTAGAAGAGAGTGAAGAGAAAGACGAACAAGTTAGAAAGGAGCAAGAGAAGGATGGGAATACAGGTGTGATGACACTACATAAGAGTAAAAAAGATTAAGTAGAAGAGAGTGAAGAGGAAGACGAACCAGTTAGAAAGGAGCAAGAGAAGGATGGGAATAAAGGTGTGATGACACTACATAAGAGTAAAAAAGATTAAGTAGAAGAGAGTGAAAAGAAAGACGAACCAGTTAGAAAGGAGCAAGAGAAGGATGGGAATACAGGTGTGATGACACTACATAAGAGTAAAAAAGATTAAGTAGAAGAGAGTGAAGAGAAAGACGAACAAGTTAGAAAGGAGCAAGAGAAGGATGGGAATAAAGGTGTGATGACACTACATAAGAGTAAAAAAGATTAAGTAGAAGAGAGTGAAGAGAAAGACGAACCAGTTAGAAAGGAGCAAGAGAAGGATGGGAATACAGGTGTGATGACACTACATAAGAGTAAAAAAGATTAAGTAGAAGAGAGTGAAGAGAAAGACGAACAAGTTAGAAAGGAGCAAGAGAAGGATGGGAATACAGGTGTGATGACACTACATAAGAGTAAAAAAGATTAAGTAGAAGAGAGTGAAGAGAAAGACGAACCAGTTAGAAAGGAGCAAGAGAAGGATGGGAATACAGGTGTGATGACACTACATAAGAGTAAAAAAGATTAAGTAGAAGAGAGTGAAGAGGAAGACGAACCAGTTAGAAAGGAGCAAGGGAAGGATGGGAATAAAGGTGTGATGACACTACATAAGAGTAAAAAAGATTAAGTAGAAGAGAGTGAAGAGAAAGACGAACCAGTTAGAAAGGAGCAAGTGAAGGATGGGGAATACAGGTGTGATGACACTACATAAGAGTAAAAAAAGATTAAGTAGAAGAGTGAAGAAAGACGAACCAGTTAGAAAGGAGCAAGAGAAGGATGGGGAATACAGGTTTGATGACACTACATAAGAGTAAAAAAGATTAAGTAGAAGAGAGTGAAGAGAAAGACAGACCAGTTAGAAAGGAGCAAAAGAAGGATGGGAATAAATGTGTGATGACACTACATAAGAGTAAAAAAGATTAAGTAGAAGAGAGTGAAGAGAGAAAGACAGACAAGTTAGAAAGGAGCAAGAGAAGGATGGGAATACAGGTTTGATGACACTACATAAGAGTAAAATAGATTAAGTACAAGAGAGTGAAGAGGAAGACGAACCAGTTAGAAAGGAGCAAGAGAAGGACAGGGAATACAGGTGTGATGACACTACATAAGAGTAAAAGATTAAGTAGAAGAGAGTGAAGAAGACGAACCAGTTAGAAAGGAGCAAGAGAAGGATGGGAATACAGGTGTGATGACACTACATAAGAGTAAAAAGATTAAGTAGAAGAGAGTGAAGAAAGACGAACAAGTTAGAAAGGAGCAAGAGAAGGATGGGAATACATTGTCATGACACTACATAAGAGTAAAAGATTAAGTAGAAGAGAGTGAAGAGAAAGACGAACAAGTTAGAAAGGAGCAAGAGAAGGATGGGAATACAGGTGAAGTGACACTACATGAAGTAAAAAAAAATTAAGTAGAAGAAGAGAGTGAAGAGAAAGCCAGTTAGAAAGGAGCAAGAGAAGGATGGGAATACAGGTGTGATGACACTACATAAGAGTAAAAAAGATTAAGTAGAAGAGAGTGAAGAGAAAGACGAACCAGTTAGAAAGGAGCAAGAGAAGGATGGGGATACAGAATTATGATGACACTACATAAGAAACAAAAGATTAAGTAGAAGAGAGTGAAGAGAAAGACGAACAAGTTGAAAGGAGCAAGAGAAGGATGGGAATACAGGTGTATAAAGTAAAAAGATTAGTAGAGAGAGTGAAGAGAAAGGCAGAACAAGTTAGAAAGGAGCAAGAGAAGGATGGGAATACAGGTGTGATGACACTACATAAGAGTAAAAAAGATTAAGTAGAAGAAGTGAAAGAGGCAGTGGTTAAAGAAGGAGCAAGAGAAGGATGGGAATACAGGTGTGATGACACTACATAAGAGTAAAAAGATTAGTAGAAGAGAGTGAAGAAGAAAGACGAACAAGTTAGAAAGGAGCAAGGAAAGAATGGGAATACAGGTGTGATGGCCTACATAAAGGAGTAAAAGATTAAGTAGAAGAGAGTGAAGAAAGACCGAACAAGTTGAAGAAGAGGAGCAAGAGAAGGATGGGAATACAGGTTTGATGACACTACATAAGAGTAAAAAGATTAAGTAGAAGAGAGTGAAGAGGAAGACGAACCAGTTAGAAAGGAGCAAGAGAGAGGATGGAATAAAGGTGTGATGACACTACATAAAGGTAAAAAAGATTAAGTAGAAGAGATTGAAGAAAAGGAGAAGCGAACCAGTTAGAAAGAGGCAAGAGAAGGATGGGAATAAAGGTAGATGACACTACATAAGAGTAAAAGATTAAGTAGAAGAGATTGAAGAGAAAGACGAACCAGTTAGAAAGGAGCAAGAGAAGGATGGGAATACAGGTGTGATGATGACACTACGTACGAGTAAAAAAGATTAAGTAGAAGAGATTGAAGTGAAAGACGAACCAGTTAGAAAGGAGCAAGAGAAGGATGGGAATAAAGGTGTGATGACACTACATAAGAGTAAAAAAGATTAAGTAGAAGAGAGTGAAGAGGAAGACGAACAAGTTAGAAAGGAGCAAGAGAAGGATGGGAATACAGGTGTGATGACACTACATAAGAGTAAAAAAGATTAAGTAGAAGAGATTGAAGAGGAAGACGAACAAGTTAGAAAGGAGCAAGAGAAGGATGGGAATAAAGGTGTGATGACACTACATAAGAGTAAAAAAGATTAAGTAGAAGAGATTGAAGAGGAAGACGAACAAGTTAGAAAGGAGCAAGAGAAGGATGGGAATACAGGTGTGATGACACTACATATGAGTAAAATAGATTAAGTAGAAGAGATTGAAGAGAAAGACGAACAAGTTAGAAAGGAGCAAGAGAAGGATGGGAATAAAGGTGTGATGACACTACATAAGAGTAAAAAAGATTAAGTAGAAGAGATTGAAGAGAAAGACGAACAAGTTAGAAAGGAGCAAGAGAAGGATGGGAATAAAGGTGTGATGACACTACATAAGAGTAAAAAAGATTAAGTAGAAGAGATTGAAGAGAAAGACGAACCAGTTAGAAAGGAGCAAGAGAAGGATGGGAATACAGGTGTGATGACACTACATAAGAGTAAAAAAGATTAAGTAGAAGAGATTGAAGAGAAAGACGAACAAGTTAGAAAGGAGCAAGAGAAGGATGGGAATAAAGGTGTGATGACACTACATAAGAGTAAAAAAGATTAAGTAGAAGAGATTGAAGAGAAAGACGAACCAGTTAGAACGGAGCAAGAGAAGGATGGGAATACAGGTGTGATGACACTACATAAGAGTAAAAAAGATTAAGTAGAAGAGATTGAAGAGAAAGACGAACAAGTTAGAAAGGAGCAAGAGAAGGATGGGAATAAAGGTGTGATGACACTACATAAGAGTAAAAAAGATTAAGTAGAAGAGATTGAAGAGAAAGACGAACCAGTTAGAAAGGAGCAAGAGAAGGATGGGAATACAGGTGTGATGACACTACATAAGAGTAAAAAAGATTAAGTAGAAGAGATTGAAGAGAAAGACGAACAAGTTAGAAAGGAGCAAGAGAAGGATGGGAATACAGGTGTGATGACACTACATAAGAGTAAAAAAGATTAAGTAGAAGAGAGTGAAGAGGAAGACGAACAAGTTAGAAAGGAGCAAGATGAGGATGGGAATAAAGGTGTGATGACACTACATAAGAGTAAAAAAGATTAAGTAGAAGAGAGTGAAGAGGAAGACGAACAAGTTAGAAAGGAGCAAGAGAAGGATGGGAATACAGGTGTGATGACACTACATAAGAGTAAAATAGATTAAGTAGAAGAGATTGAAGAGAAAGACGAACAAGTTAGAAAGGAGCAAGAGAAGGATGGGAATAAAGGTGTGATGACACTACATAAGAGTAAAAAAGATTAAGTAGAAGAGATTGAAGAGAAAGACGAACAAGTTAGAAAGGAGCAAGAGAAGGATGGGAATACAGGTGTGATGACATTACATAAGAGTAAAAAAGATTAAGTAGAAGAGATTGAAGAGAAAGCCGAACAAGTTAGAAAGGAGCAAGAGAAGGATGGGAATATAGGTGTGATGACACTACATAAGAGTAAAAAAGATTAAGTAGAAGAGATTGAAGAGAAAGACGAACCAGTTAGAAAGGAGCAAGAGAAGGATGGGAATACAGGTGTGATGACACTACGTAAGAGTAAAAAAGATTAAGTAGAAGAGATTGAAGAGAAAGACGAACCAGTTAGAAAGGAGCAAGAGAAGGATGGGAATAAAGGTGTGATGACACTACATAAGAGTAAAAAAGATTAAGTAGAAGAGATTGAAGAGGAAGACGAACAAGTTAGAAAGGAGCAAGAGAAGGATGGGAATAAATGTGTGATGACACTACATAAGAGTAAAAAAGATTAAGTAGAAGAGATTGAAGAGAAAGACGAACAAGTTAGAAAGGAGCAAGAGAAGGATGGGAATACAGGTGTGATGACACTACATAAGAGTAAAAAAGATTAAGTAGAAGAGATTGAAGAGAAAGACGAACAAGATAGAAAGGAGCTAGAGAAGGATGGGAATAAAGGTGTGATGACACTACATAAGAGTAAAAAAGATTAAGTAGAAGAGATTGAAGAGAAAGACGAACCAGTCAGAAAGGAGCAAGAGAAGGATGGGAATACAGGTGTGATGACACTACGTAAGAGTAAAAAAGATTAAGTAGAAGAGATTGAAGAGAAAGACGAACCAGTTAGAAAGGAGCAAGAGAAGGATGGGAATAAAGGTGTGATGACACTACATAAGAGTAAAAAAGATTAAGTAGAAGAGAGTGAAGAGGAAGACGAACCAGTTAGAAAGGAGCAAGTGAAGGACGGGAATACAGGTGTGATGACACTACATAAGAGTAAAAAAGATTAAGTAGAAGAGATTGAAGAGAAAGACGAACAAGTTAGAAAGGAGCAAGAGAAGGATGGGAATAAAGGTGTGATGACACTACATAAGAGTAAAAAAGATTAAGTAGAAGAGATTGAAGAGAAAGACGAACAAGTTAGAAAGGAGCAAGAGAAGGATGGGAATACAGGTGTGATGACACTACAAAAGAGTAAAAAAGATTAAGTAGAAGAGATTGAAGAGAAAGACGAACAAGTTAGAAAGGAGCAAGAGAAGGACGGGAATACAGGCGTGATGACACTACAAAAGAGTAAAAAAGATTAAGTAGAAGAGAGTGAAGAGGAAGACGAACAAGTTAGAAAGGAGCAAGAGAAGGATGGGAATAAAGGTGTGATGACACTACATAAGAGTAAAAAAGATTAAGTAGAAGAGAGTGAAGAGGAAGACGAACCAGTTAGAAAGGAGCAAGAGAAGGATGGGAATACAGGTGTGATGACACTACAAATGAGTAAAAAAGATTAAGTAGAAGAGATTGAAGAGAAAGACGAACAAGTTAGAAAGGAGCAAGAGAAGGACGGGAATACAGGTGTGATGACACTACAAAAGAGTAAAAAAGATTAAGTAGAAGAGAGTGAAGAGGAAGACGAACAAGTTAGAAAGGAGCAAGAGAAGGATGGGAATAAAGGTGTGATGACACTACATAAGAGTAAAAAAGATTAAGTAGAAGAGAGTGAAGAGGAAGACGAACCAGTTAGAAAGGAGCAAGAGAAGGATGGGAATACAGGTGTGATGACACTACATAAGAGTAAAATAGATTAAGTAGAAGAGATTGAAGAGAAAGACGAACAAGTTAGAAAGGAGCAAGAGAAGGATGGGAATAAAGGTGTGATGACACTACATAAGAGTAAAAAAGATTAAGTAGAAGAGATTGAAGAGGAAGACGAACAAGTTAGAAAGGAGCAAGAGAAGGATGGGAATACAGGTGTGATGACACTACATAAGAGTAAAATAGATTAAGTAGAAGAGATTGAAGAGAAAGACGAACAAGTTAGAAAGGAGCAAGAGAAGGATGGGAATAAATGTGTGATGACACTACATAAGAGTAAAAAAGATTAAGTAGAAGAGAGTGAAGAGGAAGACGAACCAGTTAGAAAGGAGCAAGAGAAGGATGGGAATACAGGTGTGATGACACTACGTAAGAGCAAAAAAGATTAAGTAGAAGAGATTGAAGAGAAAGACGAACAAGTTAGAAAGGAGCAAGAGAAGGATGGGAATAAAGGTGTGATGACACTACATAAGAGTAAAAAAGATTAAGTAGAAGAGAGTGAAGAAGACGAACCAGTTAGAAAGGAGCAAGAGAAGGACGGGAATACAGGTGTGATGACACTACATAAGAGTAAAAAAGATTAAGTAGAAGAGAGTGAAGAGGAAGACGAACCAGTTAGAAAGGAGCAAGAGAAGGATGGGAATACAGGTGTGATGACACTACATAAGAGTAAAAAGATTAAGTAGAAGAGATTGAAGAGAAAGACGAACAAGTTAGAAAAGGGGCAAAGAGAAGGATGGGAATAAAGGTGTGATGTCACTACATAAGAGTAAAAAAGATTAAATAGAAGAGAGTGAAAGAGAAAGACGAACAAGTTAGAAAGGAACAAGAGAAGGATGGGAATAAATGTGTGATGACACTACATAAAATCAAAAAAGATTAAGTAGAAGAGAGTGAAGAGAAAGACGAACCAGTTAGAAAGGAGCAATAGAAGGATGGAAATACAGGTGTGATGACACTAAATAAGATTAAAAGATTAAGTAGAAAGATTGAAGAGAAAGACGAACAAGTTAGAGAAAAGAACAAGAGAAGGATGGGAATACAGGTGTGATGACACTACAGAGTAAAAAAGATTAAGTAGAAGAGATTGAAGAGAAAGACGAACAAGTTAGAAAGGAGCAAGAGAAGGATGGGAATAAAGGTGTGATGTCACTACATAAGAGTAAAGATTAAGTAGAAGAGGAAGTGAAGAAAGACGAACAAGTTAGAAAGGAGCAAGAGAAGGATGGGAATAAAGGTGTGATGACACTACATAAGAGTAAAAAGATTAAGTAGAAGAGAGTGAGAGAAAGACGAACCAGTTAGAAAGGAGCAATAGAAGGATGGAAATACAGGTGTGATGACACTAAATAAGATTAAAAAGATTAAGTAGAAGAGATTGAAGAGAAAGACGAACAAGTTAGAAAGGAGCAAGAGAAGGATGGGAATACAGGTGTGATGACACTACAAAAGAGTAAAAAGATTAAGTAGAAGAGATTGAAGAGAAGAAAGACGAGCAAGTTAGAAAGGAGCAAAGAGAAGGATGGGAATACAGGTGTGATGACACTACATAAGAGTAAAAAGATTAAGTAGAAGAGATTGAAGAGAGAAAGACGAACAAGTTAGAAAGGAGCAAGAGAAGGATGGGAATACAGGTGTGATGACACTACATAAGAGTAAAAAAAGATTAAGTAGAAGAGATTGAAAGAGAAAGACGAACAAGTTAGAAAGGAGCAAGAGAAGGACGGGAATACAGGTGTGATGACACAACATAAGAGTAATAAAGATTAAGTAGAAGAGAGTGAAGAGAAAGACGAACCAGTTAGAAAGGAGCAAGAGAAGGATGGGAATAAAGGTGTGATGACACTACATAAGAGTAAAAAAGATTAAGTAGAAGATTGAAGAGAAAGACGAACAAGTTAGAAAGGAGCAAGAGAAGGATGGGAATAAAGGTGTGATGACACTACATAAGAGTAAAAAAGATTAAGTAGAAGAGAGTGAAGAAAGACGAACAAGTTAGAAAGGAGCAAGAGAAGGATGGGAATAAAGGTGTGATGACACTACATAAGAGTAAAAAGATTAAGGAAGAGAGAGTGAAGAGAAGACGAACCAGTTAGAAAGTGGTTAAGAGAAGGATGGGAATAAAGGTGTGATGACACTACAAGAGTAAAAAAGATTAAGTAGAAGAGAGTGAAGAGGAAGACGAACCAGTTAGAAAGGAGCAAGAGAAGGCGATGGAATACAGGTGTGATGACACTACATAATAGTAAAAAGATTACAGAGAAGAGAGGAAGAGAAAGACGAACCAGTTAGAAAGGAGCAAGAGAAGGAAGGGAATACAGTTGTGATGACACTACATAAGAGTAAAAAAGATTGCGAGAAGAGAGTGAAGAGAAAGACGGAATGTCAGGAAAGGAGCAAGAGAAGGCATGGGAATACAGGTTTGATGACACCACAGAGTAAAAAAAGATTAAGTAGAAGAGAGTGAAGAGAAAGACGAACCAGTTAGAAAGGAGCAAGAGAGAAGGACGGGAATATAGAAAGACAGACACTACATAAGAGTAAAAAGATTAAGTAGAAGAGATTAAGAGAAAGACGAACAAGTAGAAAGGAGCAAGAGAAGATGGGAATACAGGTGTGATGACACTGCCAAGAGTAAAAAGATTAAGGAAGAGAGTGAAGAGGAAGACAACCAGTTAGAAAGGAGCAAGAGAAGGAGGAATACAGGTGTGATGACACCATAAGAGTAAAAAAGATTAAGTAGAAGAGAGGAAGGAGAAAGACGAACCAGTTAGAAAGGAGCAAAAGAAGGATGGGAATACAGGCAGTGGACAGACACTACAAGAGTAAAATAGATTAAGTAGTAGAGAGTGAAGAGAAAGACGAACAAGTTAGAAAGGAGCAAGAGAAGGGTGGGAATACAGGTGTGATGACACTACATAAGAGTAAAAAGATTACGCAGAAGAGAGTGAAGAGGATGAACCAGTTAGAAAGGAGCAAGAGAAGGACGGGAATACAGGTGTGATGACACTACAAGAGTACAAAAGATTAAGTAGAGAGTGAAAGAGAAAGACGAACAAGTTAGAAAGGAGCAAGAGAAGGATGGGAATACAGGTGTGATGAGACTACATAAGAGTAAAAATGATTAAGTGAAGAGAGTGAAGAGAAAGACGAACAAGTTAGAAAGGAGCAAGAGAAGGATGGGAATACAGGTGTGATGACACTACATAAAGTAAAAAAAGATTAAGTGAAGAGCGTGAAGAGAAAGACGAACCAGTTAGAAAGGAGCAAGAGAAGGACAGGAATACAGGTGTGATGACACTACATAAGAGTAAAAAAGATTAAGTAGAAGAGAGTGAAGAAAGACGAACCAGTTAGAAAGAGCAAGAGAAGGATGGGAATACAGGTGTGATGACACTACATAGGAAGTAAAAAAGATTAAGTAGAAGAGATTGAAGAGAAAGACGAACAAGTTAGAAAGGAGCAAGAGAAGGATGGGAATACAGGTGTGATGACACTACATAAGAGTAAAAAAGATTAAGTAGAGAGTGAGAAGAACGAACCAGTTAGAAAGGAGCAAAAGAAGGATGGGAATACAGGTGTGATGACACTACATAAGAGTAAAATAGATTAAGTAGTAGGGAAGTGAAGAGAAAGACGAACAAGTTAGAAAGGAGCAAGAGAAGGATGGGGAATACAGGTGTGATGACACTACATAAGAGTAAAAAAGATTACGTAGAAGAGAGTGAAGAGGAAGACGAACCAGTTAGAGAACAAGAGAAGGACGGGAATACAGGTGTGATGACACTACATAAGAGTAAAAAAGATTAAGTAGAAGAGAGTGAAAGACGAACAAGTTAGAAAGGAGCAAGAGAAGGATGGGAATACAGGTGTGATGACTACATAAGAGTAAAAAGATTAAGTGAAAGTGAAGAGAAAGACGAACAAATTAGAAAGGAGCAAGAGAAGGATGGGAATACAGGTGTGATGACACTACATAAGAGTAAAAAAGATTAAGTAGAAGAGCGTATGAAGAAAAGACGAACCAGTTAGAAAGGAGCAAGAGAAGGACGGGAATACAGGTGTGATGACACTACATAAGAGTAAAAGATTAAGTAGAAGAGAGTGAAGAGAAAGACGAACCAGTTAGAAAGAGCAAGAGAAGGATGGGAATACAGGTGTGATGACACTACATAAGAGTAAAAAAGATTAAGTAGAAGAGATTGAAGAGAAAAGACGAACAAGTTAGAAAGGAGCAAGAGAAGGATGGGAATAAAGGTGTGATGACACTACATAAGAGTAAAAAAGATTAAGTGGAAAATTGAAGAAAGACGAACCAGTTAGAAAGGAGCAAGAGAAGGATGAGAATACAGGTGTGATGACACTACATAAGAGTAAAAAGATTAAGTAGAAGAGATTGAAGAGAAAGACGAACAAGTTAGAAAGGAGCAAAGAGAAGGATGGGAATACAGGTGTGATGACACTACATAAGAGTAAAAAAGATTAAGTAGAAGAGATTGAAGAGAAAGACGAACAAGTTAGAAAGGAGCAAGAGAAGGATGGGAATACAGGTGTGATGACACTACATAAGAGTAAAAAAGATTAAGTAGAAGAGAGTGAAGAGAAAGACGAACCAGTTAGAAAGGAGCAAGAGAAGGATGGGAATACAGGTGTGATGACACTACATAAGAGTAAAAATGATTAAGTAGTAAGTGAAGAGAAAGACGAACAAGTTAGAAAGGAGCAAGAGAAGGATGGGAATACAGGTGTGATGACACTACATAAGAGTGAAAAAGATTAAGTAGAAGAGAGTGAAGAGAAAGACGAACAAGTTAGAAAGGAGCAAGAGAAGGATGGGAATACAGGTGTGATGACACTACATAAGAGTAAAAAAGATTAAGTAGAAGAGAGTGAAGAGAAAGACGAACAAGTTAGAAAGGAGCAAGAGAAGGATGGGAATAAAGGTGTGATGACACTACATTAGAGTAAAAAAGATTAAGTAGAAGAGAGTGAAGAGGAAGACGAACCAGTTAGAAAGGAGCAAGAGAAGGATGGGAATACAGGTGTGATGACACTACATAAGAGTAAAAAAGATTAAGTAGAAGAGAGTGAAGAGAAAGACGAACCAGTTAGAAAGGATCAAAAGAAGGATGGGAATACAGGTGTGATGACACTACATAAGAGTAAAATAGATTAAGTAGTAGAGAGTGAAGAGAAAGACGAACAAGTTAGAAAGGAGCAAGAGAAGGATGGGAATACAGGTGTGATGACACTACATAAGAGTAAAAAAGATTACGTAGAAGAGAGTGAAGAGGAAGACGAACCAGTTAGAAAGGAGCAAGAGAAGGATGGGAATACAGGTGTGATGACACTACATAAGAGTAAAAAAGATTAAGTAGAAGAGAGTGAAGAGAAAGACGAACCAGTTAGAAAGGAGCAAGAGAAGGATGGGAATACAGGTGTGATGACACTACATAAGAGTAAAATAGATTAAGTAGTAGAGAGTGAAGAGAAAGACGAACAAGTTAGAAAGGAGCAAGAGAAGGATGGGAATACAGGTGTGATGACACTACATAAGAGTAAAATAGATTAAGTAGTAGAGAGTGAAGAGAAAGACGAACAAGTTAGAAAGGAGCAAAAGAAGGATGGGAATACAGGTGTGATGACACTACGTAAGAGTAAAAAATATTAAGTAGAAGAGAGTGAAGAGAAAGACGAAGAAGTTAGAAAGGAGCAAGAGAAGGATGGGAATACAGGTGTGATGACACTACATGAGTAAAATAGATTAAGTAGTAGAGAGTGAAGAAAGACGAACAAGTTAGAAAGGAGCAAGAGAAGGATGGGGAATACAGGTGTGATGACACTACATAAGAGTAAAATAGATTAAGTAGTAGAGAGTGAAAGAGAAAGACGAACAAGTTAGAAAGGAGCAAAAGAAGGATGGGAATACGGGTGTGATGACACTACATAAGAGTAAAATAGATTAAGTAGTAGAGAGTGAAGAAAGAACGAACAAGTTAGAAAGGAGCAAGAGAAGGATGGGAATACAGGTGTGATGACACTACATAAGAGTAAAATAGATTAAGTAGTAGAGAGTGAAGAGAAAGACGAACAAGTTGAAAGGAGCGAAGAAGGATGGGAATACGGGTGTGATGACACTGCATAGGTAAAGATTAAGTAGAAGAGAGTGAAGAAAGACGAACAAGTTAGAAAGGAGCAAGAGAAGGATGGGAATACAGGTATGATGACACTACATAAGAGTAAAATAGATTAAGTAGTAGAGTGAAGAAAGACGAACAAGTTAGAAAGGAGCAAGAGAAGGATGGGAATACGGGTGTGATGACACTACATAAGAGTAAAATAGATTAAGTAGTAGAGTGAGAGAAAGACGAACAAGTTGAAAAGAACAAAGAAGGATAGAATACAGGTGTGATGACACTACATAAGAGTAAATAGATTAAGTAGTAGAGAGTGAAGAGAAAGACGAACAAGTTAGAAAGGAGCAAAAGAAGGATGGGAATACAGGTGTGATGACACTACATAAGAGTAAAATAGATTAGAAGTAGTAGAGAGTGAAGAGAAAGACGAACAAGTTAGAAAGGAGCAAGAGAAGGATGAGGAATACAGGTATGATGACACTACATAAGAGTAAAATAGATTAAGTAGTAGAGAGTGAAGAGAAAGACGAACAAGTTAGAAAGAGGCAAAAGAAGGATGGGAATAAAGGTGTGATGACACTACATAAGAGTAAATAGATTAAGTAGTAGAGAGTGAAGAGAAAAGACGAACAAGTTAGAAAGGAGCAAGAGAAGGATGGGAATACAGGTGTGATGACACTACGTAAGAGTAAAAGATTAAGTAGAAGAGAGTGAAGAGAAAGACGAACAAGTTAGAAGAGCAAGAGAAGGATGGGGAATACAGGTGTGATGACACTACATAAGAGTAAAAAAGATTACGTAGAAGAGAGTGAAGAGGAAGACGAACCAGTTAGAAAGGAGCAAGAGAAGGATGGGAATACGGGTGTGGTGACACTACATAAGAGTAAAAAGATTAAGTAGAAGAGAGTGAAGAGAAAGACGAACCAGTTAGAAAGGAGCAAGAGAAGGATGGAATACAGGTGTGATGACACTACATAAGAGTAAAATAGATTAAGTAGTAGAGAGTGAAGAAAGACGAACAAGTTAGAAAGGAGCAAGAGGATGGGAATACAGGTGTGATGACACTACATAAGAGTAAAAAGATTAGAGAGTAGAAGAGAGTGAAGAGAAAGACGAACCTGTTAGAAAGGAGCAAGAGAAGGATGGGAATACAGGTGTGATAACACTACATAAAATAAAAAAGATTAAGTAGAAGAGAGTGAAGAGGAAGACGAACCAGTTAGAAAGAACAAGAGAAGGATAGAATACAGGTGTGATGACACTACATAAGAGTAAAAAAGATTAAGTAAGAAGAGAGTGAAGAGAAAGACGAACAAGTTAGAAGGAGCAAGAGAAGGGATGGGAATACAGGTGTGATGACACTACATAAGAGTAAAGATTAAGTAGAAGAGATTGAAGAGAAAGACGAACAAGTTAGAAAGGAGCAAGAGAAGGATGGGAATACAGGTGTGATGACACTACATAAGGTAAAAAGATTATGTGAATAGAGTGAAGAAAGACGAACAAGTTAGAAAGGAGCAAGAGAAGGATGGGAATACAGGTGTGATGACACTACGTAAGAGTAAAAAAGATTAAGTAGAAGAGATTGAAGAGAAGACGAACCAGTTAGAAAGGAGCAAGAGAAGGATGGGAATACGGGTGTGATGACACTACATGAGTAAAATAGATTAAGTAGTAGAGAGTGAAGAGAAAAGACGAACAAGTTAGGGAGCAAGAGAAGGATGGGAATACAGGTGTGATGACACTACATAAGGTAAAATAGATTAGTAGTAGAGAGAGTGAAGAAAGACGAACAAGTTAGAAAGGAGCAAGAGAAGGATGGGAATACAGGTGTGATGACACTACATAAGAGTAAAATAGATTAAGTAGTAGAGTGAAGAGAAAGACGAACAAGTTAGAAAGGAGCAAAGAGAAGGATGGGAATACAGGTGTGATGACACTACATAAGAGTAAAATAGATTAAGTAGTAGAGAGTGAAAGACGAACAAGTTAGAAAGGAGCAAAAGAAGGATGGGTATACAGGTGTGATGACACTACATAAGAGTAAAAAAGATTAAGTAGAAGAGAGTGAAGAGAAAGGAGCAAACAAGTTAGAAAGGAGCAAAGAGAAGGATGGGAATACAGGTGTGATGACACTACATAAGAGTAAAATAGATTAAGTAGTAGAGAGTGAAGAGAAAGACGAACAAGTTAGAAAGGAGCAAGAGAAGGATGGGAATAAAGGTGTGATGACACTACATAAGAGTAAAAAGATTAAGTAGAAGAGAGTGAAGAAAGACGAACAAGTTAGAAAGGAGCAAGAGAAGGATGGGAATATACAGGTGTGATGACACTACATAAGAGTAAAAAGATTAAGTAGAAGTGAAGAAAGACGAACAAGTTAAGGAGCAAGAGAAGGATGGGAATGCAGGTGTGATGACACTACATGATAAAATAGATTAAGTAGTAGAGAGTGAAGAGAAAGACGAACAAGTTAGAAAGGAGCAAGAGAAGGATGGGAATACAGGTGTGATGACACTACATAAGAGTAAAAAAGATTAAGTAGTAGAGATTGAAGAGAAAAGACGAACAAGTTAGAAAGGAGCAAAAGAAGGATAGAATACAGGTGTGATGACACTACATAAGAGTAAAAAAGACAAGTAGAAGAGAGTGAAGAGAAAGACGAACAAGTTAGAAAGGAGCAAGAGAAGGATGGGAATACATGTGTGATGACACTACATAAGAGTAAAATAGATTAAGTAGTAGAGAGTGAAGAGAAAGACGAACAAGTTAGAAAGGAGCAAGAGAAGGATGGGAATACAGGTGTGATGACACTACGTAAGAGTAAAAAAGATTAAGTAGAAGAGAGTGAAGAGAAAGACGAACAAGTTAGAAAGGAGCAAGAGAAGGATGGGAATACAGGTGTGATGACACTACATAAGAGTAAAAAAGATTACGTAGAAGAGAGTGAAGAGGAAGACGAACCAGTTAGAAAGGAGCAAGAGAAGGATGGGAATACAGGTGTGATGACACTACATAAGAGTAAAAAAGATTAAGTAGAAGAGAGTGAAGAGAAAGACGAACAAGTTAGAAAGGAGCAAGAGAAGGATGGGAAAACAGGTGTGATGACACTACATAAGAGTAAAAAAGATTAAGTAGAAGAGAGTGAAGAGAAAGACGAACCTGTTAGAAAGGAGCAAGAGAAGGATGGGAATACAGGTGTGATGACACTACATAAGAGTAAAAAAGATTAAGTAGAAGAAGAGTGAAGAGAAAGACGAACCAGTTAGAAAGGAGCAAGAGAAGGATGGGAAAACAGGTGTGATGACACTACATAAGAGTAAAATAGATTACGTAGTAGAGAGTGAAGAGAAAATTGAGCCAGTTAGAAAGGAGCAAGAGAAGGATGGGAATACAGGTGTGTTACTACATAAGAGTAAAAAAGATTAAGTAGAAGAGAGTGAAGAGAAGAGTGAACCAGTTAGAAAGGAGCAAGAGAAGGATGGGAATACAGGGTATGATGACACTACATAAAGTAAAATAGATTAAGTAGTAGAGAGTGAAGAGAAAGACAGAACAAGTTAGAAAGGAGCAAGAGAAGGATGGGAATACAGGTGTGATGACACTACATAAGAGTAAAATAGATTAAGTAGTAGAGAGTGAAGAAAGACGAACAAGTTAGAAAGGAGCAAGAGAAGGATGGGAATACAGGTGTGATGACACTACGTAAGAGTAAAAAAGATTAAGTAGAAGAGAGTGAAAGACGAACAAGTTAGAAAGGAGCAAGAGAAGGATGGGAATAGAGTGTGATGACACTACATAAGAGTAAAAAAGATTACGTAGAAGAGAGTGAAGAGGAAGACGAACCAGTTAGAAAGGAGCAAGAGGATGGGAATACAGGTGTGATGACACTACATAAGAGTAAAAAAGATTAAGTAGAAAGTGAAGAGAAAGACGAACCAGTTAGAAAGGAGCAAGAGAAGGATGGGAATACAGGTGTGATGACACTACATAAAGGTAAAAGATTAAGTAGAAAGTGAAGAGAAAGACGAACCAGTTAGAAAGGAGCAAGAGAAGGATGGGAGAAATACAGGTGTGATGACACTACATAAGAGTAAAAAAGATTAAGTAGAAGAGAGTGAAGAGAAAGACGAACCAGTTAGAAAGGAGCAAGAGAAGGATGGGAATACAGGGTGTGATGACACTACATAAGAGTAAAAAAGATTAAGTAGAAGAGAAGTGAAGAGAAAGACGAACCAGTTAGAAAGGAGCAAGAGAAGGATGGGAATACAGGTGTGATGACACTACATAAGAGTAAAAAAGATTAAGTAGAAAGAGAGTGAAGAAAAGACGAACCTGTTAGAAAGGAGCAAAGAGAAGGATGGGAATACAGGTGTGATGACACTACATAAGAGTAAAAAAGATTAAGTAGAAGAGAGTGAAGAGGAAGACGAACCAGTTAGAAAGGAGCAAGAGAAGGATGGGAATACAGGTGTGATGACACTACATAAGAGTAAAAAAAGATTAAGTAGAAGAGAGTGAAGAGAAAGACGAACAAGTTAGAAAGGAGCAAGAGAAGGATGGGAATACAGGTGTGATGACACTACATAAGAGTAAAATAGATTAAGTAGTAGAGAGTGAAGAGAAAGACGAACAAGTTAGAAAGGAGCAAGAGAAGGATGGGAATAAAGGTGTGATGACACTACATAAGAGTAAATAGATTAAGTAGTAGAGAGTGAAGAGAAAGACGAACAAGTTAGAAAGGAGCAAAGAAGGATGGGGAATAAAGGTGTGATGACACTACATAAGAGTAAAAAAGAATTAAGTAGAAGAGAGTGAAGAGGAAGACGAACCAGTTGAAAGGAGCAAGAGAAGGATGGGAATACAGGTGTGATGACACTACATAAGAGTAAAAAAGATTAAGTAGAAGAGAGTGAAGAGGAAGACGAACCAGTTAGAAAGGAGCAAGAGAAGGATGGGAATACAGGTGTGATGACACTACATAAGAGTAAAAAAGATTAAGTAGAAGAGAGTGAAGAGAAAGACGAACAAGTTAGAAAGGAGCAAGAGAAGGATGGGAATACAGGTGTGATGACACTACATAAGAGTAAAATAGATTAAGTAGTAGAGAGTGAAGAGAAAGACAAACAAGTTAGAAAGGAGCAAGAAGGATGGGAATACAGGTCATGACATAGAGTAAAAAAAGATTAAGTAGAAGAGATTGAAGAGAAAGACGAACCAGTTAGAAAAGAGCAAGAGAGGATAGGAATACAGGTGTGATGACACTACATAAGAGGTAAAATAGATTAAGTAGTAGAGAGTGAAGAGAAAGACGAACAAGTTAGAAAGGAGCAAGAGAAGGATGGGAATACAGGTGTGATGACACTACGTAAGAGTAAAAAGATTAAGTAGAAGGAAGTGAAGAGAAAGACGAACAAGTTAGAAAGGAGCAAAGAGAAGGATGGGAATACAGGTGTGATGACACTACATAAGAGTAAAATAGATTAAGTAGTAGAGAGTGAAAGAGAAAGACGAACAAGTTAGAAAGGAGCAAAGAGAAGGATGGGAATACAGGTGTGATGACACTACATAAGAGTAAAATAGATTAAGTAGTAGAGAGTGAAGAGAAAGACGAACAAGTTAGAAAAGGAGCAAGAAGAGGATGGGGAATACAGGTGTGATGACACTACGTAAGAGTAAAAAAAAGATTAAGTAGAAAGAGAGTGAAGAGAAAGACGAACAAGTTAGAAAGGAGCAAAGAGAAGGATGGGAATAAAGGTGTGATGACACTACATAAGAGTAAAATAGATTAAGTAGTAGAGAGTGAGAGAAAGACGAACCAGTTGAAAGGAGCAAGAGAAGGATGGGAATAAAGGTGTGATGACACTACATAAGAGTAAAATAAGATTAAGTAGTAGAGAGTGAAGAGAAAGACGAACAAGTTAGAAAGGAGCAAGAGAAGGATGGGAATAAAGGTGTGATGACACTACATAAGAGTAAAATAGATTAAGTAGTAGAGAGTGAAGAGAAAGACGAACAAGTTAGAAAGGAGCAAGAGAAGGATGGGAATACAGGTGTGATGACACTACATAAAGATGCAAATAGATTAAGTAGTAGAGAGTGAAGAGAAAGACGAACAAGTTAGAAAGGAGCAAGAGAAGGATGGGAATGAGTGTGATGACACTACATAAGAGTAAAATAGATTAAGTAGTAGAGAGTGAAGAGAAAGACGAGCAAGTTAGAAAGGAGCAAGAGAAGGATGGGAATAAAGGTGTGATGACACTACATAAGAGTAAAATAGATTAAGTAGTAGAGAGTGAAGAGAAAGACGAACAAAAGTTAGAAAGGAGCAAGAGAAGGGATGGGAATAAAGGTGTGATGACACTACATAAGAGTAAAAGATTAAGTAGTAGAGATTGAAGAGAAAGACGAACAAGTTAGAAAGGAGCAAGAGAAAGGATGAGAATAAAGGTGTGATGACACTACATAAGAGTAAAAAAGATTAAAGTAGAAGAGAGTGAAGAGAAAGACGAACAAGTTAGAAAGGAGCAAGAGAAGGATGGGAATAAAGGTGTGATGACGCTACATACAGAGTAAAATAGATTAAGTAGTAGAGATTGAAGAAAAGACAGGTATAGGTTAGAGAAGGATGAAGAAGGATGGGAGGAATAAGGTGTGAGGCGACACTACATAAGAGTAAAATAGATTAAGTAGTAGAGAGTGAAGAAAAGACGAACCAGTTAGAAAAGAGCAAGAGAAGGATAGGAATACAGGTGTGATGACACTACATAAGAGTAAAATAGATTAAGTAGTAGAGAGTGAAGAGAAAGACGAACAAGTTAGAAAGGAGCAAGAGAAGGATGGGAATACAGGTGTGATGACACTACGTAAGAGTAAAAAAGATTAAGTAGAAGAGAGTGAAGAGAAAGACGAACAAGTTAGAAAGGAGCAAGAGAAGGATGGGAATACAGGTGTGATGACACTACATAAGAGTAAAATAGATTAAGTAGTAGAGAGTGAAGAGAAAGACGAACAAGTTAGAAAGGAGCAAGAGAAGGATGGGGAATACAGGTGTGATGACACTACATAGAGTAAAAATAGATTAAGTAGTAGAGAGTGAAGAGAAAGACGAACAAGTTAGAAAGGAGCAAGAGAAGGATGGGAATACAGGTGTGATGACACACCGTAAGAGTAAAAAGATTAAGTGAAGAGAGAGTGAAGAGAAAGACGAACAAGTTAGAAAGGAGCAAGAGAAGGATGGGAATAAAGGTGTGATGACACTACATAAGAGTAAAATAGATTAAGTAGTAGAGAGTGAGAAAAAGACGAACCAGTTAGAAAGGAGCAAGAGAAGGATGGGAATAAAGGTGTGATGACACTACATAAAGTAAAATAGATTAAGTAGTAGGAAGTGAAGAGAAAGACGAACAAGTTGAAAGGAGCAAGAGAAGGATGGGAATAAAGGTGTGATGACACTACATAAGAGTAAAATGAGTCAGTAGTAGAGAGTGAAGAAAAGGCGAACAAGTTAGAAAGGAGCAAGAGAAGGATGGGGAATACAGGTGTGATGACACTACATAAGAGTAAAATAGATTAAGTAGTAGAGAGTGAAGAGAAAGACGAACAAGTTAGAAAGGAGCAAGAGAAGGATGGGAATAAAGGTGTGATGACACTACAGCAAAATCAAAATAGATTAAGTAGTAAAGAGTGAAAGGAAAAGACGAACAAGTTAGAAAGGAGCAAGAGAAGGATGAATAAAGGTGTGATGACACTACATAAGAGTAAAATAGATTAAGTAGTAGAGAGTGAAGAGAAAGACGAACAAGTTAGAAAGGAGCAAGAGAAGGATGGGAATAAAGGTGTGATGACACTACATAAGGAAGTAAAAAAGATTAAGTAGTAGAGATTGAAGAGAAAGACGAACAAGTTAGAAAGGAGCAAGGAAAGGATGGGAATAAAGGTGTGATGACACTACATAAGAGTAAAAAAGATTAAGTAGAAGAGAGTGAAGAGAAAGAAGACGAACAAGTTAGAAAGGAGCAAAGAAGGATGGGAATAAAGGTGTGATGACGCTACATAAGAGTAAAATAGATTAAGTAGTAGAGATTGAAGAGAAAGACGAACAAGTTAGAAAGGAGCAAAGAGAAGGATGGGAATAAAGGTGTGATGACACTACATAAGAGTAAAATAGATTAAGTAGTAGAGAGTGAAGAGAAAGACGAACAAGTTAGAAAGGAGCAAAGAGAGGATGGGAATACAGGTGTGATGACACTACATAAGAGTAAAATAGATTAAGTAGTAGAATTGAAGAGAAAGACGAACAAGTTAGAAAGGAGCAAGAGAAGGATGGGAATAAAGTGTGATGACACTACGCAAGAGTAAAATAGATTAGAGTAGTAGAGATTGAAGAGAAAGACGAACAAGTTAGAAAGGAGCAAGAGAAGGATGGGAATAAAGGTGTGATGACACTACATAAGAGTAAAATAGATTAAGTAGTAGAGATTGAAGAGAAAGACGAACAAGTTAGAAAAGGAGCAAGAGAAGGATGGGAATACAGGTGTGATGACACTACATAAGAGTAAAATAGATTAAGTAGTAGAGATTGAAGAGAAAAGACGAACAAGTTGAAAGGAGCAAGAGAAGGATGGGAATAAGGGTGTGATGACACTACATAGAGTAAAAAAGATTAAGTAGAAGAGAGAGTGAAAGAGAAGAACGAACAAGTTAGAAAGGAGCAAGAGAAGGATGGGAATAAAGGTGTGATGACACTACATAAGAGTAAAAAAGATTAAGTAGAAGAGAGTGAAGAGAAAGACGAACAAGTTAGAAAGGAGCAAGAGAAGGATGAGAATAAAGGTGTGATGACACTACATAAAGTAAAATAGATTAAGTAGAAGAGAGTGAAGAGAAAGACGAACAAGTTAGAAAGGAGCAAGAGAAGGATGGGAATAAAGGTGTGATGACACTACATAAGAGTAAAAAAAGATTAAGCAGAAGAGAGTGAAGAGAAAGACGAACAAGTTAGAAAGGAGCAAGAGAAGGATGGGAATAAAGGTGTGATGACACTACATAAGAGTAAAATAGATTAAGTAGTAGAGAGTGAAGAAAGACGAACAAGTTAGAAAGGAGCAAGAGAAGGATGGGAATAAAGGTGTGATGACACTACATAAGAGTAAAAGATTAAGTAGAAAGTGAAGAGAACGAACAAGTTAGAAAGGAGCAAGAGAAGGATGGGAATAAAGGTGTGATGACACTACATAAGAGTAAAATAGATTAAGTAGAAGAGAGTGAAGAGAAAGAGAACGAACAAGTTAGAAAGGAGCAAGAGAAGGATGGGAATAAAGGTGTGATGACACTACATGGTAAAAAAGATTAAAGTAGAAGAGAGTGAAAGAGAAAGACGAACAAGTTAGAAAGGAGCAAGAGAAGGATGGGAATAAAGGTGTGATGACACTACATAAAAAGGTAAAAATAGATTAAGTAGTAAGTGAAAGAGAAAGACGAACAAGTTAGAAAGGAGCAAGAGAAGGATGGGAATAAAGGTGTGATGACACTACATAAGAGTAAAATAGATTAAGTAGTAGAGATTGAAGAGAAAGACGAACAAGTTAGAAAGGAGCAAGAAGGATGGGAATAAAGGTGTGATGACACTACATAAGAGTAAAAAAAGATTAAGTAGAAAGTGAAGAGAAAGACGAACAAGTTAGAAAGGAGCAAGAGAAGGATGGAATAAAATTAACTGATGACACTACATAAGAGTAAAAAAGATTAAGTAGTAGAGATTGAAGAGAAAGACGAACAAGTTAGAAAGGAGCAAGAGAAGGATGGGAATAAAGGTGTGATGACACTACATAAGAGTAAAAAAGATTAAGTAGAAAGAGAGTGAAGAAAGACGAACAAGTTAGAAAGGAGCAAGAGAAGGATGGGAATAAAGGTGTGATGACACTACATAAGAGTAAAATAGATTAAGTAGTAGAGATTGAAGAGAAAGACGAACGAGTTAGAAAGGAGCAAGAGGATGGGAATAAAGGTGTGATGACACTACATAAGAGTAAAATAGATTAAGTAGTAGAGATTGAAGAGAAAGACGAAGACAAGTTAGAAAGGAGCAAGAGAAGGATGGGAATACAGGTGTGATGACACTACATAAGAGTAAAAAAGATTAAGTGGAGATGAGAGTGAAGAGAAAGACGAACAAGTTAGAAAGGAGCAAGAGAAGGATGGGAATAAAGGTGTGATGACACTACATAAGAGTAAAATAGATTAAGTAGTAGAAGTGAAGAGAAAGACGAACAAGTTAGAAAGGAGCAAAGAGAAGGATGGGAATAAAGGTGTGATGACACTACATAAGAGTAAAATAGATTAAGTAGTAGAGAGTGAAGAGAAAGACGAACAAGTTAGAAAGGAGCAAGAGAAGGATGGAATAAAGGTGTGATGACACTATACAGAGTAAAAAAAGATTAAGTAGTAGAGATTGAAGAGAAGACGAACAAGTTAGAAAGGAGCAAAGAGAAGGATGGGAATACAGGTGTGATGACACTACGTAAGAGTAAAATAGATTAAGTAGTAGAGAGAGTGAAGAAGAGAAAGACGAACAAGTTAGAAAGGGAGCAAGAAGGATGGGAATACAGGTGTGATGACACTACGTAAGAGTAAAAATTAAGTGAAGAGAGTGAAGAGAAAGACGAACAAGTTAGAAGGAGCAAGAGAAGGATGGGAATACAGGTGTGATGACACTACATAAGAGTAAAATAGATTAAGTAGTAGAGAGTGAAGAGAAAGACGAACAAGTTAGAAAGGAGCAAGAGAAGGATGGGAATACAGGTGTGATGACACTACATAAAAGTAAAATAGATTAAGTAGTAGAGAGTGAAGAGAAAGACGAACAAGTTAGAAAGGAGCAAGAGAAGGACGGGAATACAGGTGTGATGACACTACATAAGAGTAAAAAAGATTAAGTAGAAGAGAGTGAAGAGAAAGACGAACAAGTTAGAAAGGAGCAAGAGAAGGATGGGAATAAAGGTGTGATGACACTACATAAGAGTAAAAAAGATTAAGTAGAAGAGAGTGAAGAGAAAGACGAACAAGTTAGAAAGGAGCAAGAGAAGGATGGGAATACAGGTGTGATGACACTACGTAAGAGTAAAATAGATTAAGTAGTAGAGAGTGAAGAGAAAGACGAACAAGTTAGAAAGGAGCAAGAGAAGGATGGGAATACAGGTGTGATGACACTACGTAAGAGTAAAATAGATTAAGTAGAAGAGAGTGAAGAGAAAGACGAACAAGTTAGAAAGGAGCAAGAGAAGGATGGGAATAAAGGTGTGATGACACTACATAAGAGTAAAAAAGATTAAGTAGAAGAGAGTGAAGAGAAAGACGAACAAGTTAGAAAGGAGCAAGAGAAGGATGGGAATAAAGGTGTGATGACACTACGTAAGAGTAAAAAAGATTAAGTAGAAGAGAGTGAAGAGAAAGACGAACAAGTTAGAAAGGAGCAAGAGAAGGATGGGAATAAAGGTGTGATGACACTACATAAGAGTAAAATAGATTAAGTAGTAGAGAGTGAAGAGAAAGACGAACAAGTTAGAAAGGAGCAAGAGAAGGATGGGAATACAGGTGTGATGACACTACATAAGAGTAAAATAGATTAAGTAGTAGAGATTGAAGAGAAAGACGAACCTGTTAGAAAGGAGCAAGAGAAGGATGGGAATACAGGTGTGATGACACTACGTAAGAGTAAAATAGATTAAGTAGTAGAGATTGAAGAGAAAGACGAACCTGTTAGAAAGGAGCAAGAGAAGGATGGGAATACAGGTGTGATGACACTACGTAAGAGTAAAATAGATTAAGTAGTAGAGAGTGAAGAGAAAGACGAACAAGTTAGAAAGGAGCAAGAGAAGGATGGGAATACAGGTGTGATGACACTACGTAAGAGTAAAATAGATTAAGTAGTAGAGATTGAAGAGAAAGACGAACCTGTTAGAAAGGAGCAAGAGAAGGATGGGAATACAGGTGTGATGACACTACGTAAGAGTAAAAAAGATTAAGTAGAAGAGAGTGAAGAGAAAGACGAACAAGTTAGAAAGGAGCAAGAGAACGATGGGAATACAGGTATGATGACACTACGTAAGAGTAAAATAGATTAAGTAGTAGAGAGTGAAGAGAAAGACGAACAAGTTAGAAAGGAGCAAGAGAAGGATGGGAATACAGGTGTGATGACACTACATAAGAGTAAAATAGATTAAGTAGTAGAGAGTGAAGAGAAAGACGAACAAGTTAGAAAGGAGCAAGAGAAGGATGGGAATACAGGTGTGATGACACTACATAAGAGTAAAATAGATTAAGTAGTAGAGAGTGAAGAGAAAGACGAACAAGTTAGAAAGGAGCAAGAGAAGGATGGGAATACAGGTGTGATGACACTACGTAAGAGTAAAAAAGATTAAGTAGAAGAGAGTGAAGAGAAAGACGAACAAGTTAGAAAGGAGCAAGAGAAGGATGGGAATAAAGGTGTGATGACACTACGTAAGAGTAAAATAGATTAAGTAGTAGAGAGTGAAGAGAAAGACGAACAAGTTAGAAAGGAGCAAGAGAAGGATGGGAATACAGGTGTGATGACACTACGTAAGAGTAAAATAGATTAAGTAGTAGAGAGTGAAGAGAAAGACGAACAAGTTAGAAAGGAGCAAGAGAAGGATGGGAATACAGGTGTGATGACACTACGTAAGAGTAAAAAAGATTAAGTAGAAGAGAGTGAAGAGAAAGACGAACAAGTTAGAAAGGAGCAAGAGAAGGATGGGAATAAAGGTGTGATGACACTACATAAGAGGAAAATAGATTAAGTAGTAGAGAGTGAAGAGAAAGACGAACAAGTTAGAAAGGAGCAAGAGAAGGATGGGAATACAGGTGTGATGACACTACATAAGAGTAAAATAGATTAAGTAGTAGAGAGTGAAGAGAAAGACGAACAAGTTAGAAAGGAGCAAGAGAAGGATGGGAATAAAGGTGTGATGACACTACATAAGAGTAAAATAGATTAAGTAGTAGAGAGTGAAGAGAAAGACGAACAAGTTAGAAAGGAGCAAGAGAAGGATGGGAATACAGGTGTGATGACACTACATAAGAGTAAAAAAGATTAAGTAGAAGAGATTGAAGAGAAAGACGAACCAGTTAGAAAGGAGCAAGAGAAGGATGGGAATATAGGTGTGATGACACTACGTAAGAGTAAAAAAGATTAAGTAGAAGAGATTGAAGAGAAAGACGAACCAGTTAGAAAGGAGCAAGAAGAAGGATGGGAATAAAGGTGTGATGACACTACATAAGAGTAAAAAAGATTAAGTAGAAGAGATTGAAGAGAAAGACGAACCAGTTAGAAAGGAGCAAGAGAAGGATGGGAATAAAGGTGTGATGACACTACATAAGAGTAAAAAAGATTAAGTAGAAGAGATTGAAGAGAAAGACGAACCAGTTAGAAAGGAGCAAGAGAAGGATGGGAATATAGGTGTGATGACACTACGTAAGAGTAAAAAAGATTAAGTAGAAGAGATTGAAGAGAAAGACGAACCAGTTAGAAAGGAGCAAGAGAAGGATGGGAATATAGGTGTGATGACACTACATAAGAGTAAAAAAGATTAAGTAGAAGAGAGTGAAGAGGAAGACGAACCAGTTAGAAAGGAGCAAGAGAAGGATGGGAATATAGGTGTGATGACACTACGTAAGATTAAAAAAGATTAAGTAGAAGAGATTGAAGAGAAAGACGAACCAGTTAGAAAGGAGCAAGAGAAGGATGGGAATACAGGTGTGATGACACTACGTAAGAGTAAAAAAGATTAAGTAGAAGAGATTGAAGAGAAAGACGAACCAGTTAGAAAGGAGCAAGAGAAGGATGTGAATATAGGTGTGATGACACTACATAAGAGTAAAAAAGATTAAGTAGAAGAGATTGAAGAGAAAGCCGAACAAGTTAGAAAGGAGCAAGAGAAGGATGGGAATATAGGTGTGATGACACTACATAAGAGTAAAAAAGATTAAGTAGAAGAGATTGAAGAGAAAGACGAACCAGTTAGAAAGGAGCAAGAGAAGGATGGGAATACAGGTGTGATGACACTACGTAAGAGTAAAAAAGATTAAGTAGAAGAGATTGAAGAGAAAGACGAACCAGTTAGAAAGGAGCAAGAGAAGGATGGGAATAAAGGTGTGATGACACTACATAAGAGTAAAAAAGATTAAGTAGAAGAGATTGAAGAGAAAGACGAACAAGTTAGAAAGGAGCAAGAGAAGGATGGGAATAAAGGTGTGATGACACTACATAAGAGTAAAAAAGATTAAGTAGAAGAGAGTGAAGAGTAAGACGAACCAGTTAGAAAGGAGCAAGAGAAGGATGGGAATACAGGTGTGATGACACTACATAAGAGTAAAATAGATTAAGTAGAAGAGATTGAAGAGAAAGACGAACAAGTTAGAAAGGAGCAAGAGAAGGATGGGAATAAAGGTGTGATGACACTACATAAGAGTAAAAAAGATTAAGTAGAAGAGATTGAAGAGAAAGACGAACAAGTTAGAAAGGAGCAAGAGAAGGATGGGAATACAGGTGTGATGACACTACATAAGAGTAAAAAAGATTAAGTAGAAGAGATTGAAGAGAAAGACGAACAAGTTAGAAAGGAGCAAGAGAAGGATGGGAATACAGGTGTGATGACACTACATAAGAGTAAAATAGATTAAGTAGTAGAGAGTGAAGAGAAAGACGAACAAGTTAGAAAGGAGCAAGAGAAGGATGGGAATACAGGTGTGATGACACTACATAAGAGTAAAATAGATTAAGTAGTAGAGAGTGAAGAGAAAGACGAACAAGTTAGAAAGGAGCAAGAGAAGGATGGGAATACAGGTGTGATGACACTACGTAAGAGTAAAAAAGATTAAGTAGAAGAGAGTGAAGAGAAAGACGAACCAGTTAGAAAGGAGCAAGAGAAGGATGGGAATACAGGTGTGATGACACTACGTAAGAGTAAAAAAGATTAAGTAGAAGAGAGTGAAGAGAAAGACGAACAAGTTAGAAAGGAGCAAGAGAAGGATGGTAATACAGGTGTGATGACACTACGTAAGAGTAAAAAAGATTAAGTAGAAGAGAGTGAAGAGAAAGACGAACAAGTTAGAAAGGAGCAAGAGAAGGATGGGAAAACAGGTGTGATGACACTACATAAGAGTAAAAAGATTAAGTAGAAGAGAGTGAAGAGGAAGACGAACCAGTTAGAAAGGAGCAAAAGAAGGATGGGAATACAGGTGTGATGACACTACATGAGAGTAAAAAGATTAAGTAGAAGAGAGTGAAGAGGAAGACGAACCAGTTAGAAAGGAGCAAAAGAAGGATGGGAATACAGGTGTGATGACACTACATAAGAGTAAAAAAGATTACGTAGAAGAGAGTGAAGAGGAAGACGAACCAGTTAGAAAGGAGCAAGAGAAGGATGGGAATACAGGTGTGATGACACTACATAAGAGTAAAAAAGATTACGTAGAAGAGAGTGAAGAGGAAGACGAACCAGTTAGAAAGGAGCAAGAGAAGGATGGGAATACAGGTGTGATGACACTACATAAGAGTAAAAAAGATTAAGTAGAAGAGAGTGAAGAGAAAGACGAACCAGTTAGAAAGGAGCAAGAGAAGGATGGGAATACAGGTGTGATGACACTACATAAGAGTAAAAAAGATTAAGTAGAAGAGAGTGAAGAGAAAGACGAACAAGTTAGAAAGGAGCAAGAGAAGGATGTGAATACAGGTGTGATGACACTACATAAGAGTAAAAAAGATTAAGTAGAAGAGAGTGAAGAGAAAGACGAACAAGTTAGAAAGGAGCAAGAGAAGGATGGGAATACAGGTGTGATGACACTACATAAGAGTAAAAAGATTAAGTAGAAGAGAGTGAAGAGGAAGACGAACCAGTTAGAAAGGAGCAAGAGAAGGATGGGAATACAGGTGTGATGACACTACATAAGAGTAAAAAAGATTACGTAGAAGAGAGTGAAGAGGAAGACGAACCAGTTAGAAAGGAGCAAGAGAAGGATGGGAATACAGGTGTGATGACACTACATAAGAGTAAAAAAGATTAAGTAGAAGAGAGTGAAGAGAAAGACGAACAAGTTAGAAAGGAGCAAGAGAAGGATGGGAATACATGTGTGATGACACTACATAAGAGTAAAAAAGATTAAGTAGAAGAGAGTGAAGAGAAAGACGAACCAGTTAGAAAGGAGCAAGAGAAGGATGGGAATACAGGTGTGATGACACTACATAAGAGTAAAAAAGATTAAGTAGAAGAGAGTGAAGAGAAAGACGAACAAGTTAGAAAGGAGCAAGAGAAGGATGGGAATACAGGTGTGATGACACTACATAAGAGTAAAAAAGATTAAGTAGAAGAGAGTGAAGAGAAAGACGAACAAGTTAGAAAGGAGCAAGAGAAGGATGGGAATACAGGTGTGATGACACTACATAAGAGTAAAAAGTTTAAGTAGAAGAGAGTGAAGAGGAAGACGAACCAGTTAGAAAGGAGCAAAAGAAGGATGGGAATACAGGTGTGATGACACTACATAAGAGTAAAAAGATTAAGTAGAAGAGAGTGAAGAGGAAGACGAACCAGTTAGAAAGGAGCAAAAGAAGGATGGGAATACAGGTGTGATGACACTACATAAGAGTAAAAAAGATTACGTAGAAGAGAGTGAAGAGGAAGACGAACAAGTTAGAAAGGAGCAAGAGAAGGATGGGAATACAGGTGTGATGACACTACATAAGAGTAAAAAAGTTTAAGTAGAAGAGAGTGAAGAGGAAGACGAACCAGTTAGAAAGGAGCAAAAGAAGGATGGGAATACAGGTGTGATGACACTACATAAGAGTAAAAAGATTAAGTAGAAGAGAGTGAAGAGGAAGACGAACCAGTTAGAAAGGAGCAAAAGAAGGATGGGAATACAGGTGTGATGACACTACATAAGAGTAAAAAAGATTAAGTAGAAGAGAGTGAATAGAAAGACGAACCAGTTAGAAAGGAGGAAGAGAAGGATGGGAATACAGTTGTGATGACTCTACATAAGAGTAAAAAAGATTAAGTAGAAGAGAGTGAAGAGGAAGATGAACCAGTTAGAAAGGAGCAAGAGAAGGATGGGAATACAGGTGTGATGACACTACATAAGAGTAAAAAAGATTAAGTAGAAGAGAGTGAAGAGAAAGACGAACAAGTTAGAAAGGAGCAAGAGAAGGATATGAATACAGGTGTGATGACACTACATAAGAGTAAAAAAGATTAAGTAGAAGAGAGTGAAGAGAAAGACGAACCAGTTAGAAAGGAGCAAGAGAAGGATGGGAATACAGGTGTGATGACACTGCATAAGAGTAAAAAAGATTAAGTAGAAGAGAGTGAAGAGAAAGACGAACCAGTTAGAAAGGAGCAAGAGAAGGATGGGAATACAGGTGTGATGACACTGCATAAGAGTAAAAAGATTAAGTAGAAGAGAGTGAAGAGGAAGACGAACCAGGTAGAAAGTAGCAAGGGAAGGAAGGGAATACAGGTGTGATGACAGCTTCAAAGGTGGAGAGAAAGGAAAGGATATACGAGGTGGTGAAGAAAGAACTATAGTCAAGTGGTTAATAGATGGGTATTGACATTGCATTTAAATTCCGGGAGGTTGTAGCCATCAGGAAAGCAAGAATATGAAAGTAAGTTCTACAGGCAGGAAGTGCGAGAAAAGAAGCTGCAGGAGTAGAACTGTCTTCTGAATTTGGTTGATCTAACTGCGAATGGGTGGGACTCAGTTGCCAGTCTCGTTGCATGAGTAAACACCTGTTGCAGAAGCACCAGTGACTTAAGTTATTTGGAGTAGAAGCCACGAAAGTATTTATAGAACATACAAAGGGAAGCCACATCTCATCGGTGGGTTAGTGCCTGGAGTCGAGCCGCCAAGTCGGTACCTATCACATTACTGATTCTCTTTTAGAGCCTGTCAAGAACACTGAGATGAACAGCAGGGGCGCCAGACCATATATGGCAGCAATATTCCATGCACGGGCAAATGGTTAAGAATTATACTTAGTTATGATGCATAGATTATTATTTTACCCCTATGACGCCAACCTATTAAACTTAGTAACCAAACTTAATAAGCTAAAAACTACCATCAAACTCACATATGAACTTAAAACTAGCAATACGTCACCTTTCCTTGACATCTTAATAATACGTAATAACGATAAATTAGAATTTAAAATTTACCGTAAACCTACGACTAAAAACGACCTTATTAATTTGTATTCCGACCACAACTAAAAAATTAATTCTGGTTTCATTATAAATCTCCATCTTAGAGCCCTAATAATATGCAGCCTTAAATATTTCTCTGAAGAAGAGAGATATATTGAACAAACATTTAAACTTCTCCACTACCACACCATTTCATCTTCAACGCCCCTTTCCCCCGCAAAAAAAACAAGCTTATAAAATCCACAAAAAAAAAAAACAAAAACGAATACTCCAAACATTACACAAATGTCACAATACTACCTTCCAACATCATTTTATATAAACTCACAAATAAAGTATCTATCTCAAAAATTAGAATCGTTACCACCACCTTCAGGACTATTGGTGATATTCTCAGATTAAAAAAACAGTTATTTAAATTCCGGAATTTACAAAATACAGTGTCTACAGTGCAATAACGTATATATCGAGGAAACATCACGAAATCTAAAAGCTTGGTTATTTGAACATAAAAGGTCTAAAATTTGAACCTGGCCCGACGATCCTTCGATTCCAAGGTGAAACTCAAGTAAAACTGGTTCTATTTCATTCTCTTCTTTTATTACAATTTCATATGATCTACTTTATTGAACATTGTTTTTTACTAGCCTCCCTGTAGTCGTATCCAACGAACTACCATTGTTTATATATATAATTGTTTCTTATACGCACATTCATACATGATTCTCTCATTTCATTTTAAAAAAGAAAATCGTATATGGTTTCATAATTGTATACATTATTTCGCTACATTTTTGAACGTAAATGTATATTATATATATATATATATAGCACTGTGCAAAAGTATTAGGACAATAACTATTTTATCTTTTATGAGACATCAAAATAAAGTTTAAAACACCCGTCCTAACACTTTTGCACACTACCGGTAGTGTGCAAAAGTATTAGGACATGGGTGATTTTCCTAAAAACCTCACTGAAATTCAAACACAGAGTGAAAAGCCAAGTAAATTGCTAATAAATATTGATTATTAAAAACTAAATGTAAAAGAAATGTATTAAAAAGAAGTTATATTTAATTTTTCCTATTTTCTGTTATACAAGTTATTTTGAAACTACTCATTATTCTATTATCCTTGGATATGACTGACTTTTTTCTAATTCCCCCCTCTCGAATTTATCAATCGAACGTTATTTCGCAAGACACACTTTGGGAACAAATACAATCTGCTCGGCAGGAGATACCATTAGATACATTGAAGACGCTTGTAATGTCAATGCCTGACAGAATGAAGGCTGTGATCAAAACAAAAGGCTATTATACTAAATATTAAATTTTTTTTTTTATAACAAATATTTTTCTTGTTAAAGCATTTGTTGGGTAAATCAAATAAAATTGCTTTAATTAAATTGTTTATTTTCTGTCAATATGCCTCATAAAAGATAAAATAGTTTTTGTCCTAATACTTCTTCATAGTATTGTATATATATATATATATATATATATATATATTATTATTATTATTATTATTATTATTATTATTATTATATATGTAATAATTTTTAGATATCTCTTTAAAAAGAATATGAAATTAATATCTGAAGTTTTCACAGACTAAAAGGTGGATTCCGGCTGATTTTTTTCTGGTGAATTTTTTCTTTGTTTTTTTTAAAAAAAACTTTCATCTCTAGGTCGGTATACGCTAAAAGAGTACTTTAACGTGAACAGATGCTATCATTACAAGAATTTGAGCTCTTCTTTTCTATTCCTTCTCTGTAATGCTACTGGCTAGGTCATCAACACCTTTTTGTCTAGCTTCGTATGATAACCGAAATCTTTAATGTATACTCATCTATTTTTTAAAGGAAACCCGTGGAATTTCCCGTACCACGCCTTTTCGTGATCCCAAATTGCTTTAGGCGATTTATATGGCGGTTACACATTTTCAAAATATGTTTTTCAGTATATATTCTTTCTCACATCAACAGCAGTCATTTCTGTATTGAAATGTAGATATACAGAAGGCGAATATCTCCCTTTGGTGGAGATATGTCATGTGGGTCACATCACTTCAGTGTCGAAAATGGCCAGTCTTTTTAGTTTATTTACAGCAGCTTAATTGAGGAGTTGCTTTTTTATCAAGGGTTTATCTGCCTCCTCCAGCAAGTGCAACAGTCTACAGGTCTAAGAAATATATCTTCCCCAGATATAGAAACTCCGGCTTGTAATCCTCTATTTGGTTAAAAGTAAAACTTGCCGTTTCTATTTTCCGGAATATGCCTTCGCCTGGTACATAGTAGATGAATCCTTCCCGTTTGAATCAGGATTTTTTAAACATGGCTTCTCCAGAAACACAGAAGAATTTTCATATTATATCAGACTTTTCCTGTTTTGGTTTCCCTAACACTATGCTTTGCCATTTTTGTGGGGGGTTTGTGTGTGTGTTTGTGTGTGTGAGTGTGTGTTTGTGTGCGTATGTGTGTGTCTGTGTGTCTCTCTCTCTGTGTGTGTGTGTGTGTGTGTGTGTGTGTGTGTGTGTGTGTGTGTGTGTGTGTGCTACTTTAAAATCAATATAGATTGAAAACTTTTAAACTACTTGTAGCGAAAAGGAAATCTGTCTGCGTTTCAGGCAAACAAAACTTTTGAAGACAACAGGTACTCTCTTGGTTTCCTGGTTTTTTCAACGTCTTCTTCTTCTTCTTCTTCTTCATCGTCGTCGTCGTCGTCGTTGTCGTCGTTATCTCGCTTAAACACTTCCTCAACCGACAAAGTTCGTACTAACTCCAATCGCCACCTTTCCTCGTTTTATGCTTTTTCTCGGCTGCTTATTTGCATAAGAATTACAATGGGCAGCTCGTATGTCGACATAGCTGCCGCTCATTTGCATACCCTGTAAAACCATGCGCCTTCGCACCAGGACAAGGCGTTAGATCACCCGGGTGGCCACAATACCTTTTTTTTTTAAATTCAAGAACTTGAATTTTTAAATGTTCCCTACTCATCCGGACTCGAATTTCAATGTTTGATGTTCAATTAGCAGATGACGGGTAGAGTTTCAGTCCTGGAATCATTCTAATTCCAAAACGGCAAAATACTTCTATGTAGAGCATGTGTGTCCTGAGTGAGACACACGGACGGACAGACATAAGAGGGCGTTTATTTATTCAGATACATGGTTACTTTACAATTTAAAGTAAATGAAAAATGAATAAAGTAGGTACTTCCGTTTTATTTTCTTCTGGTGAAATCTACAAAGTCGTTAAATGTATATTTACAACTGAGCATGCGCTGTGGGAATCAAAGCAAACACTCAAGAAATTTTGAAGTCGAGCAATGTCTTCAATATGTTCACTTAACAACAAAGCCATTCTAGATGGATAAGGTTAGCCTGCGTTCTATTTCGTGATTGTGTTTGAAGAAAGGGATAGAAATCGTTTCAGGTGCATAAAAGATTTACGGTAAAGGGGCAAAACAAAGGCACCACACCTGTTCGAATGAGGACATAAATGCAAAGTGCATCCCTGAAGTTGTGATACTCGCGTGCTTCCCATCAGCTCCAGTCATCGGTGTTGGATTCCAGGCAATAGGACAAGACTATTTACGCAGACTCATCCTATTTTGATTTGTTCAAGAATAACTTAAACTTAGGAAACGATTATTTCTACACACATAAATGCACAGAGACAGAGAGAAAGAGAGAGAGAGAGAGTGAGTGAGAGAGAGAAAGGGAAGAGAGAGAGAGAAATAGGGAAAAAAGGAAGAGAGAGAGGGAAGCGTAAGAGAGGGAGGTAAGAGAATAAGAGAGAGAATGAGAGCGGGAAGAGAGAGAGGGGAAGAGAAAGAGAGATAGTGAAGAGAGAAAGAAGAGAGAAAGAGAGAGAGGGAAAATAGAGGGAAGAGAGAGATAGGAAAGAGAAGGAACGAAAGAGAAAGGGAGAGGGAAGAGAGAGGCAAGAGAGAGAGGGAAGAGAGAGATAGGGACGAGAAAGAGCGAAAGAGAAAGAGAGAGGGAAGAGAGGAAAGAGAGAGGGAAGAGAGGAAAGAGAGAGGGAAGAGAGAGAGGCAGAAGAAGACAGAGAGAGGGAAGAGCGAAGAAAGAGAGAGAGAGAAAAAGAGAGGGAAGAGAGATGGATACAGAAGAGAAAGAACGAAAGAGAAAGAGAGAGTGAAGAGAGAGTGAAGAAGAGAGAGAGAAAGAGAGAGTGTGAAGAGAGAAAGGAAAGAGAAGAGAGAGAGGGAAGAGCGAGGAAAGAGAGAGACAGAAAAGAGAGAGGTAACAGAGATGGATAGAGAAGAGAAAGAACGAAGAGAGAGAGAAGAGATAGAAAAGAGAAAGAGCGAAAGAGAGTAGATGCATATATCAACTTTGCCTGGTTTCGGTCAATTTTCATGCTTGATACGAAAATCAGAGCATAGGTCAGAAATAATGAGCGGGTTAGTTATATAGTTCTTTGAAGGATTTCAGCGAATACTGGAAGGAGAACATCGACGTTTTCCAGCTCTTTTAGTTGGAGTGATATTTGGGGTCATATACACTTGACCTTGGGCTAGATAAATATTTTTTCTACGAACACACACACACACACACACACACACACATATATATATATATATATATATATATATATATATATATATATATATTTCTAAACATATGCTGTTAAATATATGAGACAATGAATGCCTATTATGTTTAATCATGAGCCGTTCTAAACGTTGTATTTTGGCTTTAATTTCAGTTGAAAATAAACATAAAAATTGTCCAATATTAGGATAATTATTTATTGATATGTTTCTAAGCTTTCGGCTCACATGAGCCATCTTCAGAGAGGTTATTTAGACTGTAATACAATAACATCCGCCATCACCGACGATTTTATTTTGTGTTGACATAAATCTCCGCTTGGCAAAGGCAATAGTTACCAAAAATAATAAACGCAGTTCTTAAATTTGCAATGCGGTTTTATGACGTCACACCTCGTGATAGCGCGAAATGACAACAAAACCATGTAGTCAAATGCAATGTAATATGTTATTTCCTGTTTTAAAGTTGATTTTATTGAGTGTTGGTTGTTTTGATTTGATGTACATGGCCTCCAATATCTGCAGGTTCCTCTTACTGTGTGTATGAGTAAGGATCACCGAATTGTTGACCAATACGGTGATCCTTATTTCAGTCTAAATTTTAGTCTAAATAACCTCTTTGAAGATGACTCATGTGAGCCGAAAGCTTAGAAGCAAATCAATAAATAATTATCCAGATGTTGGAGAATTTTATCTTTATTTTCAACTGAAATTAAAGCCAAAATACAACGTTTAGAATGGGTCATGATTAAACATAATAGACATTCATTGTCTCTTATAATAAACAGCATGTGTTTAGAAAATTATTTGCTGCCTCGATATACTAAATATATATATATATATATATATATTAAAAATTATAGTTTAGAACATGTACAAGTCTTTATCCACTAGAAAGTGTACATTTTGTTTTGACATTGAAATTACAATGTCTCATCAGGTGGTGTGGAAAGGAACGGAGAGCCATTTTCTTATATTTGGCGAGTTCTGTGTGGGATGTTGATGGGGGTTTGCGATAAGGGAATACGTCTTGTAAATTGTCCGTCACAATCTTGAAAAAAGTTGGGTGGGTAGGGCCGGTAGTGGATAGGGCCGCTATTGTATATATATATATATATATATATATATATATATATATATATATATATATATAATACACTACCGGCCATAATTATTAGGCGACCCCAGTGTTTTAAAAGAAATAATGTATTTCATACTATCTTTTAGTATTTATTGGCAAGTGAGTAATTGTAAATGATAATAGAATGATTCTTTTGTTATTATACATTTGCAAAGTTTTAGCGACAATTTACCCATCGTAGCCTATATATATATATATATATATATATATATATTATCGGCCACCCCAGTGTTTAAAAAAAATGATGTATTTCATACTATTTTTTAATATTTATTGCCAAGTGAATAATTGTAAATTCATATAGAATGTTTCTTTTGTTAATACTGCACAATAACATGTGCATCAAATGAATTTATAAATATTTAATAATTACCTAATTGCAGTTTCAGCAATGAAAGAATAAAGAGAATTTAGGGTGATTCGGACGAGTTCATCTTTGCTTTCTTGCCTTGTAAAATTTTGCAAAGTAATAATAACACAAAAACCATTCTATTTTCATCTACTCAACTTGGCAATAAATACTAAAAATAGTATGAAATACATCATTTCTTTTAAAAACTGGGGTGGCCTAATAATTATGGCCGTTAGTTTATATATTTATATGAAAGGACAGACCCACTTACGAAACTCTGAAACCCAGAGGCTGAAGGTAACATCAATCAGCTAAGTGGCGAAGAGAGAGAGAGAGAGAGAGAGAGAGAGAGGAGGGAGAGAGAGAAATAACAATAGAGAATGGACACAGAAATCAATGCTGCATGGTTACAGTCATCTTCACGATTCATGTAAACATCAGACCATACGTCATTATCCCTGGACTAGGTTTGGAATATAGGCCTTTAGTGGGCTTATGAGAAATAGTAAAAAGAGGGTATCAACTATTTCCGGTTCTTTTATTTGACTTAATACACTAGGTTATTTATAATGAGGACTTATTTCACTTATTTTACTAATGTTCCTTTTATCTATTTGTTATTCTTTGGCTGCCATTTTTCTTTGCATATTTAACCCTTTGTGGCATATTGGTCACAATTGTAACCGTTCTCTAACCTTTGTTACATATTGGTTACAATTGTAACGTTTCTCTAACCTTTGTTGTATATTGGTAACAATTGTAACGTTTCTCTAACCATTGTTGCATATTGTTTAAAATTGTAAGCTTTCTCTAACCATTGTTGCATATTGGTTACAATTGTAACGTTTCTCTAACCTTTGTTGCATATTGGTTACAACTTAAACTTTTCTCTAACCTTTGTTGCATATTGGTTACAATTGTAACCATTCTCTAAACTTGTTTGTATATTGGTTACAATAGTAACATTTTTCTTACCTTTGTTACATATTGGTTACAATTGTAAGCTTTCTCTTACTTTTGATGCATATTGGTTACAATTGTAAGCTTTCTCTAACCTTTGTTGCATATTGTTTACAACTGTAACCTTTCTCTAACCATTGTTACATATTGGTTACAATTGTAACGTTTCTCTAACCTTTGTTGCATATTGGTTACAACTTAAACTTTTCTCTAACCGTTGTTGCATATTGGTTACAATTGTAACCTTTCTCTAACCATTGTTGCATATTGGTTACAATTGTAACGTTTCTCTAACCTTTGTTGCATATTGGTTACAATTGTAAGCTTTCTCTAACCTTTGTTGCATATTGGTTACGATTGTAACGTTTCTCTAACCTTTGTTTCATATTGGTTACAATTGTAACGTTTCTCTAACCTTTGTTGCATATTGGTTACAATTGTAACGTTTCTCTAACCATTGTTGCATATTGGTTACAATTGTAACGTTTCTCTAACCTTTGTTGCATATCGGTCACAATTGTAACCTTTCTCTAATCATTGTTGCATATTGGTCACAATTGAAACGTTTCTCTAACCTTTGTTGCATATTGGTCACAATTGTAACCATTATGCAACAAAGTGTTAACATAAACATTATTCGAATTTTCTTGTTTTCATTTACGATTTCAGCTCTGATCAATTGTTAAGCATTTTATCTTGTTTTAGAAAAGACTGAAGGCGAATTGGAATGGACAAGGACGCATTCCAGAAGCTGAGCAAAAAGACAGGAAAATTGAAACAAATAAGAAAGTAATAGATTACTATGTGACGTCTGTTCTTCAATATGGCAATGAAGGAAAACGTGAAGCAATTGAAATGTGGTTCTACAGAAGGATGATGCGGATATCGTGGACTGAGCATGTGAACAATGATGAGGTCTTGGAAAGGATGGAGCCAAAAAGGAAATTAATACTGAGCATCAGCTGAGGTTCTTGGGATATGGAATGAAGAAGGAAGGGTTGGAGAATTTGATACTCACAGGTCAGATAGAAGAAAAGAGAGACAAGGAAAAGCAGTTGATAACATATTTGAAGGGCCTGAGCAGGTGGATAACAGAACGTGGTTTCGGTGGGTGAACATTAGAGAGCGTACTAAAAGCCACCAGAGGTAGGGAAATGTGGAAGGCCATGATCTCCTACGTCCTGAAGAGACATGACACATAGAAGAAGAAGAATTATTCAGACTTTCTTTTCTAAGCGAAAGATGGTACTAGAAAAGATGGTACTAGAAAAGATGGTACTAGAAAAGATGGTACTAGAAAAGTTACGTACCGGGCATTTTCGTCCTGGGCAATTACGTACAAGGATTTTGCGTCTCTGGTTAATTGCGTACATAAAATAATTTTTTGAAGCTTTTAAAATCAATTACCATACATTTTGAAAAAACCATAGGTAGTAAAAATTATTAATTTATTTTTGTTATAATAGCAATGACAGATTCAGTTAAGTGCCATACGTGATACACGCTTTGGGCGATCATGTCTCGAAAGAGACATGACTGACTGGGCAGAAGATTAACCCGCAGTAGGTTGCCATTGATTTATGCGGTAGACTGGTTGCCAACCAAGGCTATAGAACCCAATCTGTCCTGTTATTTAACTCATACCTGGAAGGAGAAGAGATAGATTATATTGCATTATTATATTAGGTATAATTAGTGGGAGATCAGCTTATTACTTCATAACAATAGGAAACCGATCCCCCACTTTATACCCAGTAGAAGTTTTACTCATGATCCTAACTATTATATTCAGTCAGTTAGTTAAGTGCCATACGTGAGAGACGCTTTGGGCGATCATGTCTCTTTCAAGACATGACTGACTAGGCAGAAGATAATCCCGCAGTAGGTTGCCATTGCTTTCTGCGGTAGACTGGTTGCCTGCCAAGGCTATAGAACCCAATCTGTCCTATTATTTAACCCATAACTAGAGGGAAGAGACGGATTAATACCTTTCCCAAGGGTATTTGCGCGTAAGTGAATGCAAGGAATTCAAATGGAATTCGGACTCGGTTCCTCGATTTGTGGTTCCGAGTCGATATCCACTGCACCACAGCGCACATCCAATGACAGATTAACAGTATTTAAAAAAAATTTCAAATTTAGAAATTTATTTTAATTTCACAAATTAAAGAAAAAATATGAATATTTTGAGGTATCTCATTAAAAAAAATTATTGTTTTCAGGAGTGTACTTTCAACATTACAATCAATATTATCTCCAAAAATCTCTGTAGAAAGAAAAATAAATTCTAGCTTTAAATAACCTGTAAAAGGTTGATAAACCGTAAAAAAATGACAAATAAATCTTAAATTCGACACTGTCTTGCGAAATTCACGTCCCATCCATCTCGCTGAGACAGCATGACTTCAGACAATAGAAAGCCAATATCTTGCAATAAGTATGTATTAAAAACTATGCTTAACTTATCAATGTATGGTGAAGATTACACTTTCAATTATGTCATTATTCATGAAAGATCGAGCAATGACAGATATGGATATTAAAAAAGATTAAAGGGGAAAATGTGAGAAAGTTTTGAAAGAATCATAATAACAACGCCCGAAATATATTGTCTTTGATAAAAGGACCATACGCGGAAAAACGCCATATTGTCGCTTAATGAAGGGCAGGAAACTCTGGATATATCAGTGGAAATGCGACACTAAAACCCTTCAAACAGAATTTAGATGATTATATTATGAGTAATTGAATGAGGGAGCATAACGGGAAGCTGAAGACATAAAGATGATGAGAAAATAGGACGACAATTTGTCGTAAACGAATGAAGATAAATAATAGAAAGACTGCTCTTGTAGTTAATGTTTCTACGCTAAGCGGAAGTCATAATTTTTTTAAATACATGTATACATTGGGAATTACTTCTGGGGATCTACTGCCATTTACTTCACTCGCCGTCTTTGTTTCAGGTGGGAATGGCCAAAAAATGAATGACGCTTAGTTTCCTCGGAAATCCATTGTGTTTTACCGAGGATTTTATCAGAGAATGAAATGAAGAAAAACTGGCGCCATATTATCGGATATTGATTGACAGATTGATTCATGTCCAGAACGAGACAAAATGCCTTTGAAGATGGACAATGGTTTTGCTTGAAAAACATCATAAAAGGGTGGGCAAGAAAAAGAGATTATTAAAAAAAATTGAGGAACTTAAAGATATGGAATGAGTTTAGAAAGAGAAATAGATGATAAGATTTAGTAGGTTATGAGTTTATTTGAGAAGGAGGATAGAGAGTTAAAATGAAAAAGGAATTTAAAGAGATGAAACAAGAAAGACATTTGTGGCGTAAACATGCTTATTAGTCGATGAGGAAAAGAACTTTTGTTTCATACTACAAATATTTTTCAACATATCTCCTTCAATATAAATCATTCATGATTTCCTCATTAATATTAAATATAGGAACTTTTTCATTGAAACTTTCAAATCAATATTCATGCGACAGATTTAGTGATACACACCTATATATAAATATTCCAAAATCGAAATTGCTTCGCCTGAGTAACCCAATAAATAAAAAAATATATTTTTCTACCAACTAAGAATATCCCATCTACATTTCGAAAGAATCTATCTAAACTCAACGTAAAATGTGTTACTTCTTTTGTGAGCCTTGTCCTTTCAGGATGTAGGTGAGCATGGCATTCCAAGTCTCCCTATCACTGGTGGCTCTTAGCACGCTTTCTCCTGTAACATCACCCAAAACCCTCTCTCCCATCCACCTACTCAGGCCAGTCAAGTACATGACACGCCGTTTTTCCCTGTTTCTCCTTCCCTTTATCGGGCCTGTGAGTATCAGGTTCTTCAAGCCCTCCTTCCTCATTGCATGTCTCAGGAAATTTAGCTGTCTATTCCTGATGCTCACTATTAATTTCCTTTTCGTTTCCATCCTTTTCAAAACTTCATCATTGCTCACATGCTCGATCCATGATATCCACAGCATGCTTATGTAGAACCACATTTCCATTGATTCAAGTTTTTCCTTTACATCTAAAAAAAAAAAATAATAATCACTCAATACTAAGCAAAACGATGAGCTAAAACATGAAGGATGAATTCACTTTGTCACAAAAATTCTTAGGAGAAACCTAAAGGAATCAAATTAAAAAATATCTGTACACAAAAGAGACATTTTACAAAACTGCATCAAATGCGTTGATTGCCCATCGTAACGAGACTGACCAGAATTTTCAAATACAAAATGCTACTCTGATAAAAGTAAAAAACGATTCACTCCGACGTAACTGTCTATTGAGTGACTTGATCGCAATGTCATCCACAGTAAATTGCCGCCCGTGCTCTTAAAATATTTCATTATTCCTGACAGAACTTCTATTATCACAGTGTGTGACGTGTAATGAGAAAGGGTGGGGAAAAGAAAGAGAAGAAAATCTAAAATCTGAAATCGATCCGATTAAAAAAGAAAATTTAAAAAATTTAAAATTACCAGTACATCTTTGTCGTGGACAAGTACAGGGTGTGGTAAATAATGTATCATCTAAATTCTTTTTTCTTTATTCTATCATATATATATATATATATATATATATATATATATATATATATATAGTTTTACTTATCTTTAAATTTTTGTTCCTTTCTTAAAATGGTTGAAATTTGATTTCATGAAAAATGTAAAGCAAATTTGTATTTCTTTTTGATTCATTCCAATTCATTTTGGAAACAGCCATCTCTGATCAATCAAAAGGATGTGTGTGTGTGTGTGTGTGTGTGTGTGTGTGTGGAATTCAATAAAAGATTATATGAACAAAAAAAGGACATTTCACAAAACAATACGTCAATTTTGTTAATTGCCGACCGTAACGAGGCCAATCGCAATTTCAATATATAACAATTCGCTACGATGTAAATGTCTTGACATTGCCTTAATCGCCAAAGATAAGAATCTAAATGAAATCGGCTAGATTAAAAACAAAAAATAATTCCCAGCCTATATATATATATACTAGCAGTATAGCCCGGCGTTGCTCGGGTTTAAAATCTTTAAAACTAATCCATAGTCCTGGAGCTCAGACTCTTTGGACGTTGGCACGTAAGACTAAAAACAATAGTTGTTTCCAGTTAAAGCGAAACCGTAGACTGAAAGAAAAATGAATAGATGTAAGTCAAATTTTGATTTCCTGCTACCAATATCAAATAAGTTTTTTTCGTCGTAAACTGAATTTTGAAGGCTAAATAAGTCCTCTGAGTAAATGGTATCATGGCTGAGACTAAGAACTACAATTATACCTACTCCGAGCCAAAACCGAAGCAAAAGCTAAAATAAAAGGGCTGAAAAAATACAGACATACAGGCAGATAAACAGACACACATACAAACATCTTGGCTCTTATATATATATATATATATATATATATATATTATCGATTTTCTGTACTATTGTAAGAACTGCAACCTGAATATCGTTTCTTATGTCTTTGTCTATGAGTGTATCAAATTTGATTAAAATCGGACCAATCCTTCCATAACCCGATTTTTTCGATTATCGATTTTTGATATTTATCGAGGGTACCTCGACACAAAACCTAGCTAAGAACACTCGCAGACGCTTATAGTACAACTGTGTACATTTTCAAGAAAATCGGTTTAGCCGTTTCGGAGTCTATAGGTAACGGACACACACACACACACAGACGCATACACACACAGACAAATTTCATTTATAAATAAGTTTATATATATATATATATATATATATATATATATATATATATATATATATATATATAATACGGCTAAAATATGTAATGTGGTTTTACAAATAGATACTGAGAATTCCATATTCAGAGAAACTAATCAGATAAGTCACTTGAATATTTCTTGATTTATTGAATATATATAACTATAGCAACGTGTGTCATTCGACAGGATTCGAACCTAAAAATTGTGTTATATAGGTTTGATTTGACTTCGTTTAGACTGCTGGTCATTCGTGGTCGAGAGGTCTAAGACACGCCAGATCAATTGGTTGTTTTCCCCCATATGAATAGGTGTTGCAGTTTCGAATGACACACATTCGTAACAAAAATTTATCGTAAATAATCGGGCCGGTAGAAATAAATATATAATACTGTTTGATTATAAACAGAATATCTACTTAAATACGAGTATCGATCAAAAAATAATGTTCAAACAAATCATTTCATATTGTCGGTTGTTTATAACCAAGTTTCGTTAAAATTCGTTAATTTCCGTAACATGATGATTATCGTAAATCATGGGGCCAATAGAAATTAATATATAATACTATTTGATTATAAACAGAATATCTACTTAAATACGAGTATCGACCAAAAATAATGTTCAAACAAATCATTTCAGCATATATATATAGTCATTTGCAGACAGATCTGTATCACAGCTCATCAGTAGGGTTAGACATCCGATTGCTTTTTATCTAAAATTGAAACCTGACCGAATTGGTGTCAGTCGGTGATTCTACCTCTGAGCTATGGGCGTTCGGTCGAAGGAAGCAGACATTTATTATAGCACATGATGTATCATGCACCAGTAGTTAGAGTGCTCTAATTCATTACTGAATGAGCGATATATCCATGGTGGTCCAAAAGCAGGTCGAGAGTTGGTGGAATAGGTTTGCATTTCGGTTCTATTTCCAACAAGTTGGGGTCCCTTCACATTATTCAAGAGCAGTCCGTGAGTATCTTGATGAAGCATTTTCTGATAAATGGATTGGCTGAAGAAGTCCAATCTATTGGTCAGCGCATTTACCTTAACTTGACCCCAATGAATTTTTCTTCTTTTAAGGAGTACTCAAGGACAAAAGTTTATTGTCGAAAATCAAGAAATGTTCGTGATTTGTAAAATTGCATAAGAGATACATTTCAAGAATTTACTACACAAAGAGACTTGTGCAAAAATGTTTGTCGAAATGTTAGGGGTAGACTTCAAAGCTGCGTAAATTTTAATGAACACGTCTTGTTCAAATTTGAGAGTTTTAATAGTACTGAGCACAATAACATTTAACTGTCAATGTAATAATTGTATTATTGAATGTAATTGTATATGGAATCTCAAAATAAATACTATCATTTACGGGACACCTATTTTAGACCACCCTGCATATATTTTTTTATTTAATCATTCACCCCAAGCAAAACAACCTCACCGCCACTGGTGCGCAAGGGGTTACATAGGAGGAAAGTTATGAGAAAGAGTGACAGATTATAGGGGGTGTCGGTTAAGAGAAAGATGAGAATACTGATGAGAGTGGAGTGGAGTGGACGGAGAAAAGAGCATGAGAGAGAGAGGGGGATGCAGTTTAGTGAGATAGGAGATGACTATTTACTATTTAAATTCTTGGAGATTGTAGCTGTCGGGGAAGCAAGTAAATGGAAGGGAATTCCACAGGCGGGAAGTGCGAGAAAAGAAGCTATTGGAGTAGAAGTTGCGGTTACATTTTATTGGTTTCACTGTAAAAGGGCGGGTCCTAGTTGCTAGTCTAGAAGCTCGAGGAAATTCATACATAGGGGGCACAAGGGAGCTAAATTAATCGGAGCAGAAGCCGTGAAAGTATTTGTAGAAGAGACACAGGGAAGCCACATTACGCCGGTGAGAGAGCGACTACAGCCAGGCTGCCAAGTCGGTATCAATCATATTACAGATTCTCCGATCGATTTTGTCAAGAACCCCGAGGTGAATAGAGGGACACCCGACCAGATCTGGCAGCAGTATTCAATACACGGGCAGATGGTAGATTTATGTGTAGGATGGATTCAGACGAGAAAAACTCCCTGACCCTACACAGTGAATCGACCTTATTAACAGCGGATTTAGCGATGGATTCGATATAGTCATTTCACTTAAGATCTGTTGAGAAAGTTAACTCGAGGAGGCGCAGTGTTTCGCTCTCAGGGAGGTCAGCTTGATCCATGCTAATGGGGGAAGGTAGGAGCGATTGTCTGTGATGGTTAACAGATAGCAGCTTCGTTTTGGAAGCATTAAAATCTACGAGCCATTTCTTAACCCCAGTCCACCAGAGATTGGAATATAACAATCTTTTTCTAAGTACCGTGTACACTCGGGAGATTGGTGACTATGACTGCATAACCTCTTGCCCCTTGTAGATATAACCAGTGTTAGGTTTTTTGCCGCTTTCTGACAACCATTCACACAGATCTTTTTGTCGTTTTGCTTCGGACATTTGGACACTCATTCCCGAAACATATGTTTACTCTTTCCTCATGTTGTAGCTGTTTCTTTCCGATTTTAAGTATAAGCATTATTTTACTTTCCATTTTTCTTGAATACGTATCCAGTCTATAGAATTCTCAACCTCTGTTCGTGGAACCATATTTTTGTCGCTGTAAGAAAATTGGTCAGTGTTCAATATTAGGGTAGGCAGGACAGGCATTCAACACTCTTTTGTAGAGAATATAAAAAAAGTTGTTAATAAACAGTGAAAATTTCCAATAGTTTGTTTAGATATTGTTATAAATCACTGAATCCTGTCAAGAGTAAGAATGACGGTAACAGCTGATTTTCAAGCATTTCGATTTATGAAACTGGTGCAACAATGACTGATTCAGCTGTTGCACGTATTGTCAATGTTGACAGTGAAGTTAACAGCTGGCCAGATGGGATGCTTATTGCAGAGTGATTTGCCTAAATGTCCTCTCCTACGCTGTTATCTTCGTCACAAGTGACAAGATATTTTGTCAAGGCGTCTCGCGTAGACAAAGAAAAGAGGACCCAGGTTTATTTCCATTAATTTGTAGAAAGAGAAAAATAACAGGAAACAAGTTTGTTTTTATTGTTATATAAACCATACATTTGGACGCTAACATTATTCACCACACCCTGTACTTGTCTATGCTTTACATTTTTCATGAAATCAAATTTCAACCATTTTAAGAAAGGAACAAAAATTTAAAGATAAGTAAAACTATATATATATATATATATATATATATATATATATATATATATATATATATATGATAGAATAAAGAAAAAAGAATTTAGATGATACATTATTTACCACACCCTGTACCTGTCCACGACAAAGATGTACTGGTAATTTTAAATTTTTTAAATTTTCTTTTTTAATCGGATCGATTTCAGATTTTAGATTTTCTTCTCTTTCTTTTCCCCACCCTTTCTCATTACACGTCACACACTGTGATAATAGAAGTTCTGTCAGGAATAATGAAATATTTTAAGAGTGCTGGTGCCAATTTACTGTAGATCACACACACACACACACACACACACACACACACACACACACACACACACACACACACACTAACACACACACACACACTTTCATTTTCCTTCATTTTCTTGTCTCTGCTTTTCTTTCCTTCTTTTCTTTTTCTTTTTACATTTTTCATTACTCTTTCTTTTACTTTTTTTTTTACATTTTTCTCTATATTTTATTTTCTTCTTTTCTTTTCTTTTAAATATTTTTTCTTATTATTTTCTTTTCATTTATTTGTAATTTTTCTTCTTCTTTTTTTTAATCATATCACCCTGAGCAAGGCGGTAACGCCACTGATGTGCAGAGGGCTACGCAAGAGTGAAAAGATTTGGAAAAGAGAAAGACGGAAACCACATCCTAAACAGGAAACAAGGGATGAGCCTCTACACCTGTACAATAGACGTGGGTGGAGTGTGAACCAGGTGATAGTTTAGTCTATCTACACCAATTGAAAAAAATAAAAATAAAAATAAAAAATAAGAAAATAAAATTGAAAAGATTGGAAAAGAGAAAGCCGGAAACCACATCCTAAACAGGGAACAAGGGATGAGCCTCTACACCTGTACAATAGACGTGGGTGGAGTGTGAACCGGGCGATAGTTTAGTCTATCTACTCCAATTGAAAAAAAAGAAAAGGAAAAAGTAAGAAAAAGAAAAGTGAAAAGATTGGAAAAGAGAAAGCCGGAAACCACGTCATAAACAGTTTTTTTTTTATTTTAAATGTTTCTTCTTTTTTAATTTTTTATTTTCTTTTATTTGTAATATTCCTTCTTTCTTTTATTTTCTTCTTTTCTTTTATTTGTAATATTTCTTCTTTTTTATTTTCCTCTTTCTTTTATTATAAATATTCCTTCTTTTTATTTTCTTCTTTTATTTTCTTCTTTTATTTTATTTTTAATAATCCATTTTTTCTGCATTTTTTTAGTATTCCTTCTTTCTTTTATTTTTTTCATTTCTTTTCTTTTAAATATTTTTTTATTTATTAGGTTATTTTCCTACTTTTCTTTTCTTTTTAATTACTTTCTTTCATTCTTTTCTTTTCTTTTCGTTTCTTTTTAATTTCTTTCTTTTCATTAGTTCTTTTTCCTTTTTTAAATTTTTTTCTTTTACTTTCCTTTTCTTTCTTTTCTGTTCTTGTATTCATCCCCTTTTTTGCATTTTTTACTTTCTTTTCTTTTTCTTTCTATTCTTTATTCTTTTTTCTTTTTACATGCGTATCGTCCTTTTATTTTCTTTCTTCCTTTTTTGCTTTTACCTTCGTTTCTTTTTTTTCTTTTTTAATTTTTCTTTTTCTTAAATTACCTAGTTATTTGCTTTTTTTCTTTATTTTTCTGTTTTAACTTATTTTTTCGATTTATTTCTGCTTTTTTTTACAATCTTTCCTTCCTCTTTTCTTTTCTTTTCTTCTTTTCTTTTCCTTCTCTTTTCTTCTTTTTTTTCCTTCTCACTTTTCTTCTTTTCTTTTCCGTCTCTTTCTTTCTTTTCTTTTCCTTTTCCTCTCTTTTCTTTCTTTTCTTTTCCTTCTCTCTTTTCTTTCTTTTCCTTCTCTCTTTTCTTCTTTTCTTTTCCTTCTCTCTTTTCATCTTTTCTTTTCTTCCTCTCTTTTCTTCTTTTCTTTTCTTTCTCTCTTTTCTTTTCTTTCCTTTCCTCTCTTTTCTTCTTTTCTTTTCCTTCTCTCTTTTCTTCTCTCTTTTCTTCTTTTCTTTTCCTTCTCTCTTTTCTTCTTTTCTTTTCCTTCTCTCTTTTCTTCTTTTCTTTTCCTTCCTCTCTTTTCTTCTTTTCTTTTCCTCTCTCTTTTCTTCTTTTCTTTTCCATCTCTCTTTTCTTCTTTTCTTTTCCATCTCTCTTTTCTTCTTTTCTTTTCCATCTCTCTTTTCCAGTCTTTTTTGTATTATTACTTTTATTTCATTTTTTTCCATTCTCATAATTCTTTTTCATTTTCTTTCTTTCTTTTACATTTTACATTCATTTCTGTTCTTCTTACCTGTTTTCTTTTCACATGTTATTCTTTCTTTTCATTTTTTAGTTTTTTAAATTTTTTAATTTCTTTTTTTTAAATTCTTTTTATACAAGGTTTTTTCATTCTCTTCTTTTTCTTTATTACATTCTTTTTCTTTTTCTTTTTTCTTTTTCTTTATTACATTACTTTCTCTGTTTTTCTTTATCTTTTCTTTTTGTTTTTCTTTCCTATATTTTTTTCTTTTCTTTTTCATTTTGGCTTTTTTTACTTTCTTTACGCTTCTTCGTTTCTTTTGTCTTTCTTTTGTAAATTATTTATTTCTATTTCTTGTCTTTATTTCTTTTTCTATCTTTTCTTTCTTTTTCTTTCTCTTTGTTTCTTTCTTTCTTTTTTCTCGCTTTCCTTTCTTTTATTCTTTTTCTCTTGCTTTTTTTTTTGCCTTTTACTTTTCTTTCCTTCCCTTTCATTCATTGCTTATCTTTCTTTTCTTTTTCTTTCTTTCTTTTTTCTTGCTTTTCTTTTTTATTCTTTTTCTCTTGCTTTTTTCTTACCTTTCAGTTTTCTTTCCCTCCCTTTCATTAACTGCTTTTCTTTCTTTCTTTCCTTCTTTCCTTTTTCTTTCTTTCTTTCTTTTAACATTAACAATAGATTAAACAGTGTTTTGTAGCTTATGGTAAATTTTGACTGAATCTTTTATCCAAATATTTTTTACTCATTTCTTTAGTTATCGTGGCATGCCAGAGACGAGAAATTTTGTCTAAATATCTGGCGCTGACATGGGAGAGATCACTTTCATTTACACACCCTTTGAGTAATTATTTTGAACATCATCCTCACCAATTTTGGTACCCACCTTTTAAAGGTAACCTAAAAGGGATAACGTAATTAATTTTTTTTTAAAAATGAAAGAAGATATAATTTATCTATATGGAAATATAAATTTCTGAATGCAATATCGCTCTAAATTTTTTACATTCTCGTTCAAAAAAAATCTGACAATATTAAATCTCCGTCGGGAGTTTTGTGCATTGTTTCTCTTTCTGCTAGTGAGTAGACTTCTTCCGTGTAGTTCCACACTTCAGAAGGGTTATGTGGTTCAACAATCTCTAGCAAACCTTCAAATGCAAAAAATACTGACGGCCTGCAAGCTTTTGTGAGTCTTGGGTTATCCCTCACCTTATTTTGGCAACTGAACATTCTCTCCAATAAAACTATTCTAAAACGGGAGGGTAAGGTGATTCGACAGAGAAAAATGGATTCATGCCTTTCAATACAAATTCGAAATCAACCCATTAAACCACTGCTAATAACATTTAAAAAAATTTTAATTTTTTTTAAACATTTTTTAAACTTTTTAACTTTACTACTTTTTAACTTTTTCAAAACTTAAGCTTTTTTCTTTATTCTTAATATTTTTTTCATAATGATTTATTCTTAATGGTTTTTTCTTAATGAATTTTTCTTAATGACTTTTTCTTAGCGGTTTTTTTAATGTTTTTTTTAATGGTTTTTTCTTAATTTTTTTCTTAATGTTTTTTTTAAATGATTCTTTCTTAATTATTTTTCTTTATGATTTTTTCTTAATTTTTTCTTGATGATTTTTTCTTAATGATTCTTTCTTAATGGTTTTTAATGTTTCCTTCTTAACGGGTTTTTTTCTTAATGATTTTTTCTTAATAGTTTTTTCTTAATGATTCTTTCTTAATTATTTTTTCTTAATGTTTTTTCATTAGTTTTATCATTTTCTTCTTTTATTTTTTCTCACTTTCGTTGTTTATTTGTCTCTTTCTTTTTCTTTCTTTTTTTAGTCTTTTCTTTTTCATTTTTTCAGTCTTTTAGGTTATTTTTCTTCATAACTTTCTCTTTTATATTTTCCTTTACTTCTACTCATTTGCACTTTTATTATTTTTCTTCTTTTTCCTTCCTTCTTTCTTTCCCACCCTCACTATTCTTTTTTCTTTCTTTCATTCTTTCTTTTGTTTCTTATTCTATTGACTTCTTTTTCTTCCTCTTCAGTTGTTTTTTCTTTCTTTTATTCTTTTTTCCTTATGTCTTACGTTTTCGTTTATTATTTTCTTCCTCTTCCATTTCCTTCCTTTTTTCTCATTTTTACAATTCTTTCTTTCATTTTCTTTCTTATTCCATCCATTTTTCTTCTTTTTCTGTTTGCTTCTTTTTCTTTCTTTTTTATTTTTTCTTTCTTTTTTCTGTTGCTTTTTCAATCTTCTTTTCTTCCTCTTTTATTTCATTTATTTTTTCTTTCTGTCTTTCTTTCTAAAATCTCTACCAATTAAAGACAAATTGACTTATTTTTCTCTTGTGGATTTCAAATCTAATCCAAGAAAAACAAACCCAGAGCTTAATGAATAAAATCAAAAACAAACTTGAAGTAAAGCCTTTCTCCTTGTACGAAAACCAATGGAGTTGACGACTCGAACTTCTCATTCACTGATGATATAGTCATCTTATGAAATCATCTACCAATGAAGTTGATCAATTAGCGTGGCAACCGACAAACGGACATTTCACACGTGGCTTTCTCCTTTTGCTTTCTATCAACGAGTTGTCTTCATTGCTGACAGATTTGCCACAATAAGCAAGAAATAACCAACGAATGGAATTCCGTTAAGAGACTTTTAAAATGATATCACCTATTACATTTATCACGAGATCCCAGGATAACAATGCAAATCAGATGAGATTTAAATGTACAATGTGTAACTTTATAAGGAGAGAGTGCGTATAAACTATAAAAAAACAGAATGCATAGTAACCAGTAAAAAAAGGAAAACAATAACAACGACGTATTGGGATAAAATTTTAAATATCTTCGAAGTGTTCTAACAGAAGACGGAAAGTGCGATACAGAGATCTGATCAGAGATCCGATCAGAGATCCGATCAGAGATCGATACAGAATGCGAAAGAAGCATTTGGGAAGTTGAGTAAAGTATTAAGAAACAGGAAAATTTCGCTAGAAACGAAAAAAAGAGTACTCGATTGCTATGTGATGTCAATTCTTCAATATAGCAATGAATGCTGGACAATATCATCAAAGTTGAAGGAAAAACTTGAAGCAGTTGAAATGTGGTTCTACAGAAGGATATCATGGATCGAGCATGTGAGCAATGATGACGTCTTGGAAAGGATAGAAACAAAAAGGATATTAATATTGAGCATCATGAAAAGACAACTGAAGTTCCTGGAACATGCAATAAGGAAGGAGGGCTTAGAGAACCTGATACTCACAGGCCAGATAGAGGGAAAAGGAGACAGAGAAAAGCAGCGGATAACATATTTGAAGGGCCTGAGCATGTGGATGACAGAACGGGGGTCGCATGGTGTTACAGGAGAAAGTGTGCTCAGAGCCACCAGGAATAGGGAGACGTGGAAGGCCATGATAGCCTACGTCCTGAAAGAACAAGGCACACAGAAGAAGAATATATATGCCAACTGTTTATAAGAAATTATGATGTGGATATTTGATGGGGGGTTAATTCTATTTTATAATTAATATATAAACTGATCCCTCATTTTGTGTTCATGCTAGGTTTTTAGACATTTATATTCTAGATTTATGGTCTTGAGCTAGTGGATGGCAGAGCGGGGTTTGGGTGGTGTAACAGGAGAAAGCGTGCTAAGAGCCACCAGGGATAGGGAGATGTGGAAAGCCATGATCGCCTACGTCCTGAAAGAACAAGGCATATAGAAGATGAATATATTTACTGTTTATAAGAAATTATAATATGAATATAAAATGGGGATCAAATTTATATTATAATCAATAAATAAACTGGTCCCCCATTTTGTGACCATGCTAGTTTCTATACATTTATATTCTGGTCTTGAGCTAGTGGATGGCAGAGCGGAGTTTGGCTGGTGTAACAGGAGAAAGCGTGCTAAGAGCCACCAGGGATAGGGAGATGTGGAAGGCCATGATCGCCTACGTCCTGAAAGGACAAGGCACATAGAAGAAGAATATATATGTTAACTGTTTATAAGAAATTATAATCTGGATATAAAATGGGGGATCAATTCTATATTATAATCAATACATAAACTGATCCCTTATTTTGTGGCCATGCTAGTTTCTATACATTTATATTCTAGATTTATGGTCTTGAGCTAGTGGATGGCAGAACGGGGTTTGGGTGGTGTGACAGGAGAAAGCGTGCTAAGAGCCACCAGGGATAGGGAGATGTGGAAGGCCATGATCGCCTACGTCCTGAAAGGACAAGGCACATAGAAGAAGAATATATATGTTAACTGTTTATAAGAAATTATAATCTGGATATAAAATGGGGGATCAATTCTATATTATAATCAATACATAAACTGATCCCTTATTTTGTGGCCATGCTAGTTTCTATACATTTATATTCTAGATTTATGGTCTTGAGCTAGTGGATGGCAGAACGGGGTTTGGGTGGTGTAACAGAAGAAAGCGTGCTAAGGGCCACCAGGGATAGGGAGACGTGGAAGGCCATGATCGCCTACGTCCTGAAAGGATAGGGCACATAGAAGATAATGAAGAATTGGGATGGCCAAAGATGCATTCCAAGAGTTAAACTGAGAATTAAGAGACAGGAAAATTTCGTTAGAAAGAAAGTAAAGAATACTGAACCGTTACGTGATATCCGTTCTCTTGTATGGCAGCAAAACCTGGACAATCTTTTCAAAGATGAAGAAGAGACTCGAAGCAACAAAATCTGATTCTATAGAAGAATACCGAGGATACTATTTGAGAAACAACAAGGAGATAAGGGAAACAAAAAAGGGAACTTATACTTAAGATCTGGAAGAGACAGCTGACATTTCTGGGGAACGTAATAAGAAAGAAAGGCATGGAAAATCTGATACTCACAGGAAAGGAAAACTGTTGTGGATTCCGGATGAGGATCCACACAAATTAATGAACAAAAAAAAACAGATATTGAGATAGAAAAGTAGGTTATATTGAACGTAATATACAAACTTGAACGCAGGTTAGTAAATCCAGGCATACTATTAGTAAGAAATAAATATATACAAGTCTTGAAGTGAAGTCGTTGGAAATTGTATATCCGTGTATATTATTCTAGCTGAGTGGAGCTCAGAACTAGTCTGACTTCTGACACGGTTATCTCTGGGTAACTTCGGTATCTCTCGGTAACTTACGTATCAGTTCCGGTACTCTCCGATAACTCGCACGGATCTCTACGATTCCTCTCAACTCTCAACTGCTGTTCTCTCTATGGCAGGAATATATGTATACTCAGTCGAGTCCATTATCATATACAAAGGGGAGATCCCACAACAAAAACAAAAAAAGTAGCGCGTAACATTTTTGATGGGTTTGAGCAAATGGATGGCAGAACAGGTTTTAGTAGAAATAACAAAAAAGAACAAAAAAGAATAACTTACTGAGAGCTATAAGTGTTATGGTGCCCGCCTACGAAGAATGTACTTTTCCTCTTACTATATAATTACCTGCAAGGGCAGTTAATGATAGCAGTTAAAGGCAGTCAAGTACGATAGCTAGTATGCAGTTAAAGCCAACTAGTCAGGCAATAAGCAGCGTAACTGTACCGTTCGGAGTTACTTATTTCTAGTTAGTCATTACTAATACTTACTTTGTACACATGTTCTTGTTATACTAATAGACTGCTTTGAACCTACCTTCTGTGTTCCGTGTCTTACTTCCGACCAGACCGGTTACTACAACTTTGCGGCGAATTTTCGCCACAACAAATCCACAACAATAGGGAAGAGAAAGATATGGAGAACCATGATGGCTTATGTCCTGAATAGACACGGCACAGAAAAGAAAAAGTGTGTGTAAAGTAACGTATATAGAAGCGGAAAGTAAAATCAACAAGCCGAGTTCAAATTTCGGTGTAGCTTTTTACAGTCACTTTCGTACCCTTCTTCTTCTTTAGGCAGTGTCCCTTCAGGATGTAGGCGATCATGGCTTTCTATATCTCTCTCTCCCTGGTGGCTCTTAGCACGCTTTCTCCTGTTACCCAACCCATATCCCACTATGTCATCCACTTGTTCAAGATCATCAAGTATGTTACACGTTGCTTTCCCTGGTCTCTCTTTTCCTCTATCTGATTTGTGAGTATCAGATTTTCCAAGCCCTCATTCATACATGTCCCAAGAACTTCAACTATCTTCTGTCGACGTTAAGTATTAGCTTCCTTATCCTTTTCATCCTGTCCAAAAACTCATTTTTGCTCACATGTTCGGCCCATGGTATCCTCAGCATCCTTCTGTGAAACGAAGCTTCGGTTGTTTCAAGTCTTTCCTTCATCTTTGAGAAGATTGTCCAGCATTCGCTGTCATATTGAAGAACAGACATCACATAGCAATCTAGTGCTCTTTTCTTTGTTTCTAGATAATTGTTCTTGTCTCTCAGTAATCTATTGAATATATCCTTGACCATGCGAATTCGCCCTCGCATCTCTGTATCCCACTTTCCGACAGTCTCTGTTCCCCAAATCTATGAGTTAAATAGCAGGATATACTAGACTCATAGATGTCAATCAGTTTCAGAAAAAGAAAACTCCGAATTCAAAACCATGGAAAATGCAAGAGGAGACCACTTTGCTGTATTTTTCGAGAATGTATAGAAATTCATGGATAATAGTGAAAGGATTTTGTTGGGACGCCCGCGCCTATTCGGCTATAATGGACTATTCCATTACTACGTAAAGTAATGGTGGCATCTACGTAGTAGGAGTGTGCCGAGCAGCCGATCGACAAGTCAGGCGTAGACTTCCGGTGACGACCCGGAAGTACCCATTGCTCATACTACGTCATACGACGGTTGAGACGATTAACCTTTATTCTTGTATTGGATACTAATAACCTTTGTAAATACTATTTTCACGGAATACAACAATTAACCTATTCCTGTTGTTGAGTTATTTATTCTTACTCACGACATAACAGATTAGAAGATTTCCTGTCTCTTAATATTCTATTTAGCTGATGAAACACATCCTTGACCATGCTAATATGCCTTCGGGTCACAGTGGCACACTTTCCGTCCTTTGTTAGAACACTTTCCAAGTATTTAAATTTATGGGCCTGTTTGATTCTAGTGTCCCCGATTTTTAGTTGGAATTCTGGGCTACTTTTTTTAAAATGCGTTCGTTGTTTTTTTTTTTTTTTGTTTGTTTTTTTTTTGTGGTTTGTATGTAGTCCCTTCTTTCTACTTTTTTAAACTACTTTCTGTAGATCCTGTAGTTTCCTTCCGTGTCTTGTTTGATTTTATTATCTCAGACCTGTAGTTGGCATTCAGTTTTCTTGTAGTTTATGTTTAGTCCTTTCTTCTCGCTTTCTTTTGCTACTTTCTGTAGGTCTTTTAGTTTTCTTTCCGTGTCTTGTTTGATTTTATTATCCCCAACCCGTAGTTGGCATTTTGGGCTCCTCTTTTTACTGATGACCAAGCATTCAGTTTTCTTTTAGTTTATGTTTAGTCCTTTCTTCTCTCTTTCTTTCACTACTTCCTGTAGAAGGTCTTGTAGTTTCTTTTCCATCTCTACTCTCGGCATTGTATCATCTTAGTATCTATATTGTTCAGATTGAGGCCGCCAATGTAATATCCTACTATCTGAGGTACAAGCAAAACTAAAGTTCTAGTAATAATTTAGGTGCTGAAAAGATTTAGGTATTTAAATTTCTGTACCTGCTTGATTTTAGTATCCGTAGCATTCCCACTATATATGAATTTCCTCGAGCCACAAGATTAGCAACTAAGTCCCACCGTTTTACTGTGAAACCAATAAATTGTAAACGCAACTTCTACTCCATAGTTTCTTTTCTCGCACTTCCTGCCTGTGGAATTCTCTTCCGCATAATTGCTTCCCTGACAGTTACAATCTCCAAGAATTTAAATGTAAAATCAAGTCACCTATTGTCTCACGAACTTACATCCTCTCTCTCATGCCTTTTTCTTCGTCCACCCCATTCTTATCAATATTCCTTTTTTTCTCCTACTCTCTTCCTGACACCCCTTGCAACCTCTCACTTCTCATAACATTCCTCCTATGTAATCCTTTGCACATCAGTGGCAGTAAAATGCCTTGCTTAGGGCGACACGATTATAAAAATAGTTTGGGCTTCTTTTTTTACTTATTACTATGCATTAAATTTTCGTGTAGTTTAATTAGTCCTTTTTTCTCGCTTTCCTTTACTATATTCTGGAATTGATTTAAAAACTATGTCTGATGCTTGAAAATGTGTAAAATGGAACATGAATTTAATTGCATATTCCCCAATCGTCACGTATCAGACAATTTTTATAATTTAGGTAAATATAATAATAATTAGAGGCAAAAAAGGAAATTATAAATATTAACTTTATTTTTAGAATTCACTTTTTAAATTTTATTTATGATAATATCAGGCACAACGCAATCAAGCAAGAGAGATCATTTTCTGAGCAAACTGTATCAATTAATTGTTTATTAGGTATATTTTGATTTATTTTGATAGCTTCTGGTAATGTTGTGGATATGCACATACCCCTCCAGAACGTGACGTAAACTGGTGCAATGCTGACGCCGAGAACCGTCATATGAGACTTTATCCACACGTTTTTGGAGATTGGTGTTGTCACTGAAGTTTTGTTTCTGACCTGTTCAGACCTTGTTTCAAATATTTTGATTTACCTTTTCCAAACAATATATATTTTACATGGGTTCGTCAAAGACATTGAAATAAGGAACGCCATATTTATGATTAGGATGCTCTCCAAAAGGGCAATACAAATGAAGAAGGACTTGTACCTATGTTTTATCGATTATGCATTCGACGAAATACACCACAAAGAATTGATAGAGATGCTCAGCAGCCTCGACATATTTGGGAAAGACATAAGAGTAATCAAGAATTTCTACTGGCAGCAAATCGCCTGCATACGGACAGGAAACGAATGCAACAGATATACAAACTATACAAAGGGGCGTAAGACAAGGATGTGTCTTTTCACCGGATCTATTCAACTTGTACAGCGAGACTATTTTGAGGACCCTAGATGTTATGCCAGGATTTGTCATGGGAGGTCACAATTTAAACAACCTAAGATATGCAGATGATACGGTGCTGATAGCAGACACGGAAAGGAAACTACAAAAACTTCTACAGAAGGTAGCTGAAGAGAGTGACAAGAAAAGACTACAAATAGACTGCAAGTAAACTGAATGTATGGTCATCAACAAAAAGAGCAGCCCAAAATGCCAAATACAGGTTGGGCATACTAAAATCAAGCAGGTACAAAAATTTAAATACCTGGGAACTTTTCTAACCGAAGAGGGAAAGTGCAACACAGAGATCCGAAGGCGAATTGGTATGGCGAAGAACGCATCCAGAAGTTGAGTAAGAAGTTGAAGAGACAGAAACATTTCGCTACTAACAAAGAAGAGAGTACTGGATTGCTATGTGATGTCAGTTCTTCAATATGGCAGTGAATGCTGGACAATATCATCGAAGATGTAGGAAAAACTTGAAGCAACTGAAATGTGGTTCTACAGAAGCATACCGGACATAAAGTGGGGGATCAGTTCCATATTACAATCATTACATAAACTGACCCCTCACTTTGTGGTCAGAACAGTTTCTATACAATTATATTCCTGTGATCGAAAGGCACAAGGATTTATTCCAGGAGCTGAGAAGAGTACTAAGAAACAGAACAATTTCGCTACTAACAGAGAAGAGAGTACTGGATTGCTATGTGATGTCAGTTCTTCAATATGGCAGTGAATGCTGGACAATATCATCGAAGATGAAGGAAAAACTTGAAGCAACTGAAATGTGGTTCTACAGAAGCATACCGGACATAAAGTGGGGGATCAGTTCCATATTACAATCATTACATAAACTGACCCCTCACTTTGTGGTCTGAACAGTTTCTATACAATTATATTCCTGAGATCCAAAAGCACAAGGATTCATTCCAGGAGCTGAGAAGAGTACTAAGAAACAGAACAATTTCGCTACTAACAGAGAAGAGAGTACTGGATTGCTATGTGATGTCAGTACTTCAATATGGCAGTGAATGCTGGACAATATCATCAAAGATGTAGGAAAAATTTTAAGCAGTTGAAATGTGGTTCTACAAAAGGATACTGCGGATATCATGGACCGAGCATGTGAGCAATGATGAGGTGTTGGAAAGGATGGAAACGAAAAGGATATTAATACTGAGCATCATGAAGAGACAGTTAAAGTTCCTAGGACATGTAATGAGGAAAGACGGTTTAAAGAACGTGATACTAACAGGGCCAGATAAAGGGGAAAAGAGAAAGTGGAAAGCAGCGGATAACATATCTGAAGGTTGGGATCAGGTGGATGACAGAGCGAGGGTGGGTTGGTTGGTGTAACAGGAGAAAGCGTGCTAAGAGCCACCAGTGATAGAGATGTGGAAAGCCATGATCGCCTACGTCCTGAAATGACAAGGAACATAGAAGAAGAATAGATATGTCAACTGTTTATAAGAAATTATAATGTGGATATAAAATGGGGGATCAATTCTATATTATAATCAATATATAAACTGATCCCTCGTTTTGTGGCCATGCTAGTTTCTATACATTTATATTTTAGATTTATGGGCTTGAGCTAGTGGATGGCAGAGCGGGGTTTGGGTGGTGTGATAGGAGAAAGCGTGCTAAGAGCCACCAGGGATAGGGAGACCTGGAAGGCCATGATTGCTTACGTTCTGAAAGGACAGGGCACATAGAAGAAGAAAAAGTTTGCTAAATATATTTTATTTTAGTCTTTGTATATTTTTTTTTTTTTGGACTGAAATATTTTATTTATATTTTCATTTTTTAGTTTTATTCTCCCTACCCCCCCTTTTTTTACCTTTTTCTTTGGGCTTTTTTGTTGTTGTTTTTCATTTCTTTTGTTTATACTTTACATCCTTTTGTTATTTTTTAACAATTGATAGCTTTATTTAGAAAAAAAAAACTTTTTGGTTTATGGAGTAAATTTTCTTGTCTTCCGCTTCCATTTTCTTTTACTCTCCCCGGCATTTTTATTTTCGTATTTCTTTTTTTTATTTTTATTTTTTTAGGTCTAACGTCGTTTTATTTGTTGCAGTAGTTGTTTTGATTTAATTGTTCTTGCTTTTTAATCTTTTATTTATTCATAAAACTCCCGTCTTCAACGCCTTTTTGATCGAACTTATTTTTTATTCTACGTCGTATTTTCTGTCAATTTATTATTTCGGCCATTTTGTTTTCTTGACAGGCGAACATTTTTTTTTCACCGGTTTTAACCAGACTATTGTTTTTTTGTTTTTATTTCTTTTGTGTTTGTACTTTAAGTCTTTTATAATTTCTTTGGTAAATTTTCGTTTTAGGTGTCGACGGCTTTTCCCCCTTTAAATTTATCCAAAATAGCATTATCTCTGTGCAAATGTATATGCTGAACTCAAATCAACAATTTGTTATTGAAGAAACCTACCTTTTTTGATTTGAAGTGCATAAAAAAAACGAACTACATCTCGCATTTTCCTCTCCCGTATCTCTAACGCAGTCATGTAATTAACTGCAGAATGACGTGCTGCGTAGGACAACACAGTTCGGTCGATTTTTGGTCGAATTTCTTCCTTTACTGAAACTTCCGGCGATGTACTTCCTGTAATGAAAGTAATAAGCGTAGAAATACAATAGCGCATTACTTTAATTACAGGAAGTACATCGCCGGAAGTTTCAGTAAAGGAAGAAAATCTACCAAAAATCGACCGGAATTTGTTGTCCTACGCAGTACGTCATTCTGCAGTTAATTACATGACTGCGTTAGAGTTACAGGAGAGAAAAAATGCGAGATATAGTTCGTTTTTTTATGGACCTTCGAATAAAAAAAGATAGGTTTCTTCAATAACTAATTGTTGATTTGAGTTCAACATATACATTTGCACAGAAATAATGCTATTTTGGATAAATTTGAAGGGGGAAAAGCCGTCGGCACCTAAAACGAACATTTACCATTTCTTTTAATAACTGATAGTTTTTTATTTTGTAAAATCTGTTTTTAACCTAAATTCTTGTCATCCGTTTAATCTTTTCATTTTTTTACCCTTCAGTTTCGACCGACTTTATTTTTCTCCCCCGATTTTTGTTTTATTTTCATTTTTTTTTTTTTTGTCTGTTGTTTTTAGTTTAGGGTTACTTGTAGATTTATTAGTTCCTGAAAAGAAAGTCTGGCGAAATTCTTTTTATCTTTTTTTTTCGTCGGTATTTTTATTTATTTCTTTCGGTAAAAAATTTAATTCTGTATTCGTCATGTGACAATTTTGTTTTTGTTTTTTTATCGCTTTACCTCTTTTTCATTGTAAATTAGATTATGCATTTTTTCTTTATTGTAATAAACTTGTATTTCGTATTGTTCATTTTTCTTATATTAATTACTAGCAGTATAGCCCGGCGTTGCTCGGGTGTAATGAAAGCTTTAAAACTAATCCATGGTTCTGAAGTTCAGACTCTTTGGACGTTGGCACAAAACACTAAAAAGGAATAGTTGTTTCCAGTTAAAGCGAAACCGTAGACTGAAAGAAAAATGAATGGATGTAAGTCAAATTTTGATTTCCTGGTATCAATATCAAATAAGTTTTTTTCGTCGTAAACTGAATTTTGAAGACTAAATAAGTCCTCTGAGTAAATGGTATCATGGCTGAGACTAAGAACTACAATTATACCTTCTTAGAGCCAAACCCGAAGCAAAAACTAAAATAAAAGGGCAGAAAAACTGATTTTGATCAGATCCGATAGGATATCGGCGTATCGATTTCCAATATCGGAGTCAAATAAGTCATTCAAGGATAGAACTGCAACCTTGAAACTTCTGAATATCGTTTCTTATGTCTTTGTCTATGAGTTTGATTAATTTGATTAAAATCGGACCACTCCTTTTTTAACCCGATTTTTTCGATTATCGATATTTATCGGGGTACCTGGACACAAAATCTACCCAAGAACACTCTCAGACGCTTAAAGTACAACTGTGTAAATTTTCAAGTAAATCGATTCAGCCATTTCGGAGTCTATAGGTAACGGATACAAACACACACAGACAAAGTTCCATTTATTAATAAGTTTAGATTTGTGTAATTTCATTTCTCCTTTTGGAAGAATTTTATTTTGCGTTTCTATTTTATTGACGTTTCCTTCTCCCAAGTGAATCTAAATATTTCTTCAAGAAAATGTTTTTCCCGCTTGAAGTTTATTGGTAATATTTTTAAAAAAATATTGCTGACAAAAATTGGATGGTAAGAAAAGACCTTTTCGCGTCTGCTTCAAAGTAAATCGGTATGGGGTTCTCAGGAGAAATTGTCCGAAATTCGCCAAGTAGAAAAGTACATGAATGCAAAAGAAGGCAAATAAAAAGACAAGGATTCTAGTAAAAATGGGTTCAATGCAAGAG